>JAHZNI010001681.1:0-11765 GCA_027744415.1 Seira ritae | reverse complement strand
ATTAGCTGACGAGGCATTATTGTCATTATCACATACTTAGATTTATTTTTTTACTAAAACGTCACTGATGCAATATATAAGTATACTAACAAGAATTAAAAGCCCGTTAGTGCAGTTGTTTAATGTTTACAGCTAATATCTACGGATAGCACTTAACTAGCAGTGTCATAATTTCTTATTAGTGTCAATTTCAACATTGTTATATACATCATAATTTCGATTCTTGTATGAATGAGTCAATCTCCACAGATAGACGCTCAGAAATTAATGAATGAAAGTTTAATGTCTTCGCTCAAGAAAATCAATCACATATTATTTACCGCATCGTAAAATTATCATCCAAGATAATGTTAAATGCCTTAACTAGCTCACCTTTTCACTGAAATAAATACACAATATGGCGTATTGATTTATTAAACACTGGTAGATGCACCTTTGAAAGCGCAGAATTCAAAATTGGGGGGATTCGATAATTAGAAAATACTGGATGTATGCAATTAATGCAAATGCTTTCTTATATTACATTACATAGATTAGTAACTACTCGTATTTCTCGACATTTATACTTTTACAAATATTTATACCTAAAGTCAATTTCAAATTGATGTGTTAATTACGAATAACAACTTTTCATTGGGTACATATCAGCGTGCCCTATAGTGGTAAGCTCAAGCTCAGCAGCAGTCAGTTAATGAATCTGAATATTCAAAGATAATTGCTTGTAATTGTTGACTGACAATTTCATTGCACTCTGATGTGGTATTGGTATTAATACTACGATAACATAACCATGAATTTTCTTAAAATATAATCCGTGAGAATCACTTGTGGTAAGCATCAGCGGTTTATCACTAATTAGGGGAGTGTGTATCATGACAAGTTTAAACTGACAAGCGACGAATGTTGGTGACAGGGGAAACGTGTAAATGAAGGTATTATCTCTTTAGGCACAATAATACGCAAGAACATTTCAAAGTTCCTGTCAGACCGTTGACAATGGAATGCACGTATTCTTTAAAAAATCTAATCTACCAACACATGAAACATGATAAAAGGTACGAAGTATTTTGATATCCTATGATTATCTGAGCTATACAAATAATTGTAAAAACTTTTTGTTTCAGACAAAGAGATTCGATTTCAAACTGACTGTTGGTAACAACCGTTGACGTTTAACCTTCTGGAGCCGATTCTTGTCAGAATTTGTCTTAATTCTCCTTCAGTTTTATTTATTAGTTCGGGTGCGGCTTGGAAGGATGCGGGAGCCAAAGGATGGTTTTCTGGCGAGAGAATCCAAGAGTCCGTTGGAGGAACCTTGTGACTCATAATCATTTGCACCTCTTTCCGGATGACCTACATGACAATATAACACAATATCATTTAATTAGATGATGAAGAAACTTGAAACCTTAAGTTCTGAAAAAGATAAAGCATCACACGGACCTGGCAGAAGTCATCCAAAGGAAGATCATTGTCATCAAATCCAAATGGATTTTCTATCTCCCATCCGATTCCGAGAATGCCAAGTAGAGCAAACGAGGCAAGCGCTGTTGCTGGCACAGTCCACCATTCCAGTTGAGCGACAAGTTGGAATGGCAATGCCAGCAAATACAACCAAATGGAATGATGTAGATGGACAGAGTAAGCCAATGGAATCGGTGTCCTCAGAATTCTCTCGAATCCAGTTAAGCATTCCACCAAGTTATTCAGAGCTGATAAATGTGTAAACGAGAAAAGGTTAAAAACTAATTATTTAAAGTTGATTTGTTATTTTCACAAAATTTTAATATTCACGTTTCGCAATTTTTCTTCATTATCTCTATCTCACCGTGATTCATAATCAGCATGGTGGAGGGATCACACAACTCGCGACTCTTAACTTGATAAATGTAAGATGCGATGTAGTAGGAGATCTCGATGGGAATGTTGGAAGGCGCGCTGTAAACAGAAATTGATGCCTTTTAATACTCGCATTGCTGGCGTATTGTATCATAAAAAATATCAACTTAATTTAGTCAAGAGTTTATGAGCCTATTAATCATTTGAGCAGTAAATTCAATTCTTACACAAAATCATGACAAGTGTATGAGTTTTGTCGACGCATGCTTTTTGAATCTGAATCTCCAACAGCATTTCCACGTTGAGCAGAGGATCTTTTCCTTATTACAGGGACTCCTTTGATAGATCTTGTTGAGTGCGTTCGATGCACTGACGCTTTCAAAACATCTGGTTTTTGCTTGGGGGTACCCACACCTCCCACCGACGCCTGTCTTGTGAGCTTTGGCTCTGAAATGACTTGCAACACTGCAGGCGACTGACTGTCTAACGACTGCGTAGAACTTGGTGTTCTGAATTTGGGAATGTGGCTTATTAAATCTCGGAGATCCTCTGAGTCATATGAATATTCTTCTCGCAGATAATTTTTCGTGGAAATTGCAAATGCAACTAGTAAGTTGAGAACGGATGTTTTCTCAATAATCTCCTTGGCCGTACCTGCCTCCTTTACTCCTACCCAAATGCAACGTGTTAGGGTTCCTAATAAGTATGTCCATCAATGGACAAAACATGAGATGAATAATGCATTTACTGTATCATCATCAGATCATGTTATGGTTATGGTATATTGTAAAGCAAGGAAAAGAAGTGTTAGAAATAAAAAGCATTCTTCTTACGAATATTTTGGGTCATGTTTGACCAAAGCCGCCTCCCTTCCCAGTATCTGGAGATATGGATGATGTCATCATTTAGAAACGTGCAACGAGTGCGAAATAATTTTTAAACGAGGAAATCAACAAATGCATTCCTTACCTATCGTATGCCGTGTTCGTTCTGAATACGAGAAGTAATCCAATAACGATTCCTAAAACGTGGGTCATCGTCAACTGAAATGACATTCTCAGTGGAGGTATATACAAGTGGAAACAAACGATGGAGGCTGCGAAGATAACGTGAAGCAGCACCTGCGACCATATCCGGCATATGACTGTCCCCTTGAGTCGAAACATGAGGGGTGGCTTGAAATCGCAGTAAGTCTCCCGAATCCATTCTGCCACAGATATGAATCCGGTTCTTCCTGAAGGAGCCATGAAGCTAGGGTCCAAGACCTCCGTCGATGTCGACGTCGGTTCTCTACTAGGAGCCGTATTTCCAGACATTATTCAATCTATCTATGTATCGCTCACAGTTTGTCAGACTTATCATTCAATTCAAAAATAGGTCCAAGGAGAGATGAGGTGAACGAAGAGGAAGAATTGTGCATTTCTTTTAAAGCAGCATAGAAATATAAAACTACGTCTTTGCTTTGTGCAGTTTAAGAAGACACTGGTGAGAATCGTCCTTGTTGTGCAACTGCCGTGAATTTAGACGAGCTTCTTTTTAATACTATTTAGTCTATCTTTCACATAAACTTAATTTGAATTTTTTTCACACATATAATTCTAGCATGCATTTTTACTAACATCAAATACATACAAAAGAAAGTAAGAAAGCTTACAAGAAGTGAAGTTTGTGTTTTAAGGAAACAAAGACAACATCGTTTTTAGCGAACGCAATGCAATATGCATACACAAATCAAGTGCAAGGAGATTTTCTAGTGCTGTATGTAGTTGTGCATGAGTCCTGTGCAGTGGATCGGAAGAGTACATAATTTGATCAATTTTTAACTGACTTTCGGGATCTCGAATACATCACAGATTAAACTGTATTAATTAAACTTTACACATTATCATGATCGCTTGTTTAGAAGATATTAGCCATACAACTGAAAGCTATCAGCACGATTGTGTCGTGTCAGCCACAACTTTTGCCACTTGCTCACAATAGCTTGAAATCAAAACGATTTTGCGATACATCTGCCAAATATTTCTTTTTCTGTCCAAACTGTTCAGTGAAGTGAAAGAAAGAGCACGCTCGAGCCCAAGTCATTTTCAGCATCCTTTACATAAGTTTGTTCGAACACCATCAAACTGCCTCCGATTAAGTGAAAAAGGGTTAACTCTTTACATAAAAATGTCCGTTCACTTTTAAAGTAGGAACAAAAAGATCACCGGTTGAGGTTGCTTGGGTGTATTCGCCGAGCTTTCATCCCAATCGAGAGCGTTGGGTTAATACACTTGTTTATGAGATTCAGAAAAAAAGTCACCATCACCTTGTCGAATTTTACGGGAGTTGATGTCACTTCATCTAAAACGCTTAGGGTTTTATTGGCACGGAATGAATAAAAGAAAAACACGATTTCAGCATTTTAAAATCACCAGCATCATCATCATCACTCCTTTATCAGGAAGGTCTTTCAGGGATGCACAGCGCCATTTTAAAATCTATTTATGAAAAACAAATTCAAAATTATAACTGGCAACTAACCTTCCTCATTCTGTGGATATTTTACACTCTATTTTAAAAAATTTAGCGCATATGCGTACCTTATTCAGGAAAGAAAATTAGCATGCAAAATGATGATGTCAGCAGTATTTTGATTCCACAGCCTATTTAAACTAGCTGTCACTAGTTGAAATACAAAGGGTATCGAATTGCATAATATTAAAAAATTTTTGATGCATCTCACGTTACCCCAATGATGATGATTCACCTTCAAACCTGCGCTCTGCTGGATAACTTGAGCTTGCTCTGGCTCTAGGGCTGAGCATAAGACGCGACTAAAAGATCAGAATGACTAGCTAAACCTTGTGGGCTAACCTGTCTGGGCAAAATTATTGTTGTGCGCAATAAACTATTCTAAAATGCAAATACAATGCAACACATAAATTAAACAGCAACAAAACAACTGGATAGTGGGCTCGCTTATATGGTACAACTAATTCATTGGAAAGGGAGAAAAATTGGCTGACTGAGACAAATTCTCGAATCTTTGGTGCTTCTACAAATCATCGTATCGTATCTTTCTACAGGATAAAGAATACATGAGATTACATGGCCTGGTCAGATTCAAAGCTTATCTTTTTTGCAAATCTCTCCAATGCATGCTAATTCCTTGAGTTCTGGCGTTGTCTTTGGGAAATCAAAGTTACATTGTAGACTTCCAAAAAATTAATGAGGATTTCTTCACTATAAAATACGCGTTACGATGCAATTGTTTTGCTGATATCATTGAAATTCTTTCACCACAATTTCCTGTCGTATGCCATAGATTTTTTTTGAAATCTTATATAATTGTAATGCTTATGCTTGGGTCACAAAAGAAACTAAATAAATTAAATTATAATACATTAACGCATACAGCGGCAACCAGTATCTCGAGACCAAATCTCTCCTTCCGGATGATGCTGTTTATTTTGCACTTGGGTTGCTGTATATGCCGTTCCTGGTATATCAGACCAACACCATCTCAGAATCTTTGCCAACTAATCCACGACCTTCTTATCTTCCACTTAATTTTATTATGCTTCTCCTCGAGACTATTTTTTCTATATGAAAATTTCCTTTTTATTGCCAAATAAACTGCCACCGTGCTCTTGCTTATGTGAAATACATAATTAATTTTTGTTTTCTTTAGACGTAGTTATTTTGAAAACTAAGAAGGATTACCTTTGATTTATGTTAATTAACTTGACATATCAACGAGCTTTAAATATAAGATAGAGGCTGCAGCACGGTTGACAAATTTAAAAAAACTTGAATTGAGAGATTTCGGTGCATGTATCCTGCCAATCTTGATCTGATGCACCAACTACCTTGAGAAGGTAAAATACATTCTGACTCTTCAAAAAATAGGCGTTATAAGTGGCCCAAAGTGTAACTCCTTTCTTCTCTTAAAAATTGTTCAAGCTCTCAAATACTTTTGACTCGCTCGTTTTTTCCGGTTTTCGAGACAGTTTAGCTTAGTTCACAAAACGGAACGAAGACTTCATTATTTTACGTTATAAACTATTTCATTTTACGGGGAATCCAAGGAACTCCTAATTAAGATTTCGTGATTGCAAGAAATGCACAGCCACCACCCATCATTACCCACAGCAAACAAAGCTAATCATGGCACGTTCCCTAATTTTTTTTTGTTTGTTTCATGGAGTCCAAACCTCTAAAAAGCAAAACGATATTATGCTTCTTTAACAATTATTTTTTCTCACAACACAAGACAGCTAGATGTTTCTTAGATGAAAAAAAAAACTTTTTTTGGGCCGACTGCTTCATGACATAACGGAAAGCAAAGTTACCTTTCAAGAAATTTCAACAAAAACTGGAACAGCACTGGAGCGAGAATGAAACTCCATCACTTGCAGATGGGGAAGACGCGATGATGGTTGAGAAACGCGAAAAATTTTTATCGTCTTTATGGATTCTCTGGAGAAGACGCCACCGGAACTTAATGCGAACAATTGTTCCACTTAAAAAGCAGATGTACACTTCAAGGCGAAAGTTATTGATGTTGATACAAGACTTCTGTTATTTTTTTGAATGCTTTTGCCACCTTGAAACTTCAACTTCCTCTCGTCATCGCTCACAAAAGAGGTGATTTCGAAAAAAATGGTATCGAGTAGGGTAAGGTAGGCGATGTTGCGCGCTAAAGGACACGAAACAACTGTACAAACGTTGTCGCTGCCTAACATTTAACAAATGTACATTAGGTAGACAGATAAATAGGAGAAATATATGAAAACAGCTCAGGATCAACATCGGAGAGTGTTCACATCATCAAACTGAAGACAATGGTGACTGATCATAGAGCTTTTCCTGATGGCATCATCTACTACCATCGCATCAGAACTTTGCCTATAGACTATAGTATACGTATTAATGTAGAGCAAACCGCGTCAAAGGAAAAGTGCATTTGGAAAATTTCGAAGTACAAATTGATCCAAACCCAAACTATGCAATCTTTGAGTCCTAAGAATGATAATAATAAGTAAGTAAGCGACTATAGAAAGTGCAGGGAATTAAAGAACAACCTTGCTATCATCACCACCACCAGGTCTAAAGCTGATACTATTTATATAAAGGGAAAATGGGCGCATTGTGGTGGAAGAAAGAAGTGAATTAAATACGTGATTCTTTTGCAAAAGTGAACGGTAAAATCCGATGAGTGTGACTGCAATGTCTTATCTATCTCGCAAATGTGAATGGACGGATGAAAACTTTTACCCATTGGAAGTGATTATTATTATTCTCCCATTACGATTTCGGAATCAAGAAAAAAGCTAAGCTTCACACAAGCAGATAGACGTAGTATGCTCTCATGTACACTTTGTCTCCCGTGTTTTTTTTTGTTGAAAACTAAGCTTGGAAATCTTTCTCAAGGCTCCATAATAGTCGAGTTTGTTGGACTACACGAGAATACTAATTGTAAATATTCGGTCCGAAGTCACAACCCAAAGATTGTAGACTATATATAGTCCTTAGGAGTTGTTTAAGTATCATATCAAGTTCATAGATCTATTAAAACGTACAATAAGTATGACCATGTTGCTTTTGTCTCCACGCTAGAGAGATTTCCAAATCAAAGAACGCGAACGGCTTCTTGACATCCATCTCCGTGAACATGATTGTGTCATCAGGATCATACATACATAGATAAGCTTAATAAAGACATGAACAGCCAGTGACATAGTTGAATTTTCAATACATAAAGCGTTTCTATTTTAAAACAAAAGACCAGCATAATTTAAGAAGCGTTTAATCGTAAAAGATTGATATCGTGTGTGCTCAAGGTGTTGAATAAAAAATAAGATGTACACTCAGCGCTAAAAAATGTTCACATCTTTCGCTTTATGTATTTTCAAAAAGAAAATGAGCGAAAGAAAATAACAAAGATGTTTCAAACTGCCGTCAAAACATACTCATACGCAATAACAAGTAATACCACCGTTATAGACTAAAGAAGGTAGATAAAAAGTATGAAGGAAGAGTGATAAAGACGGCATTTTGGCAATTAAAAATGAAATTCTGTTTAAAAATGCAATCTCCGAGTTAAACGAAAGATTTCATGGGTGTTTAGCTTAAACCTCACTTATTTTATGCTTTGACGAAGGTCTTCCATATTCAAAGTCAAACCCTTGAAATTGGTAGATGTAAGTTGAACGTCACAGCGAGTAAAAAATTTATTGCTGCTGAGCTTTGGCTTTACATCTAATAATTTTGTCTGGTTTTGAATGATTTGGAACAAAAAATATGCTACTCTTGCGCTTTCAATTCTTTATTTCGATTTGGAAAATCTGGTATTAGTATCACATAAAAACTCATATAATTTATCCTTTAACGTAATAGTGTTTAATTATCGACGCGTTACGTGTGGCGTTTTTTGATGTCAGGTTAAGACATCATAAATCTATTGCAATCAATATATTCTTGGCTTCATGCTCTGTATTTTCCTCACATCTCGATCACGTTGCATCCGGAGAACCAAACATAAATTATTACGATCATCAATTGTTTCAACAAAGAATTCGATGAGCATTTTGGCATTCTTATAGTTCTATGCCATGCTTAATGCCTAAATGTAAGTCATCTGCTCGAATTTGGCATACAAACCTAAGTAAAACGTAACAACTTTTAAAAGTTTTTAGTCCTAATCTATGTAATAAAAATGTATTTTCAGTAGCAACTTAATTACCACAAAGTAATAATGCATGCGTACATTTGAAGTTAACGTTATGGTGTGCCGACATATGGTATAAAACAATTATTGGTATAAAGACTAAATGGTATAAACCAAGAGGTATAACGACAAATGATATAAATGAATCTTTTAATTGGAGCGGTTATTCAAGACGGTTGCTTACGACTAAATGACTTGTCATGACAATTCTAAAATTGAATTTTGGCTTCATTTGACAGAACTTAGTTAAAATTTTCGTTTATCTCTGTTAGTTTTGTGCCATTTGGCTTATACCTAATGAACTTTATACCATTTGTTTTATACCAAATGTCGTACAATCAACGTCATATTGCTAAAACATGAATTTCGTCTAAATTTTCACACCAAAGACTTTAGATGTACATATATGTATTTTTCATAATCGCATTAAAGAAGGGAAAATCGATTAAATCACATAATTGCGATTCGCAATGTTGTCTGGTCCAATGCATAAAGTATCGTAAATGACATTCATTTGACACTACTCCACGTGCATTCATCATCTTGAGTTACGATATAGGTAATTTGATTATTCATATTAAAACAAAGACGTTCCGGTGCCTCACTTTGGATAGTCTCGTTAACAAACCATACAAATTATCTAGATCTACGTACATGTGTATATATGTATTTGCGATCATGGCCTGTATATTATGTTACTCATTATTTCAAGAAAGAATGAACTGAAAATATAAATTGAAGCCTACCATTATTGTCTCCTTCGACAGCTAAAATGTCTGTATGCATGTATTTGCATATTATTATGTATTTCTGTTTGCGATCGTTTGCAAAGCAAGAATAGATTTCATCTACAATCTACATCTTGGACTATGATGACAATTATTGATATTGACGACTTCAAGCCACGTAATTACTACCTTGAGATAAACCTTTTTAATTTCTGCCAGTGGAACATTTTGCATAAGAATAAAATTCGGTAAAATAGTAAAAAAGCAGCGAAAGGAGGAATAAGAATATAAATTGTTTTTGTATCAATCGCCAATGCAACGAAATTTTGCCGAATATCTCAATTTGCAAATTTGCGAAAATCGGCACATGTTAGCTGCCACTTCGAGTACCAAACGATTTGTCCCATCATATTACATCTACTGACACGTTAAACTCATTTTTGAAAATTTTGACCTAGGGGCCATATGACGTCACCAGTCAATTTGTCTCATCAAGTTACATCTACAGGCATGTTTAACTAATTTTTGCAAATTTGCAAGTGTTAGTGCCACCAAGCGGTTAAAATTTGCAAATCTGACATCACCAATCGATTTTGCATGGTCGATAACCCCCATGTCCCCATTCTGAGGTCACACGTGTCAACTAATCACGAGTTACGTGCATTTGAAAAAAAAGTGTGACGAACAGACGGACGGACAAACGAACGGCCGGGCAGACTAAGTGATCACATAAAGCAGCTTCGCTGCTTAATAAAGATAATGATGCGATGATGTGGAATGATGATCATAAAAAATTGCTAGCAATAAGCGTGAAATGGTTTTTAAACAGGTTATGTAAAGCGTTACACAAAAGGCGCATGTTGAATGCTGCGAATTGATGACAGGTCTTCTATTGTTGCAGTTGAGTTTTACATGCAAAGGTTCCAATTAATCATGCACCATACTCCTGGCTTTACTTGCTCGAATCGAATTCCTTTAAATATATTTATTACAATTTAACACTGAAACATTCTACTTATTATGGTGATGCGGGAATGAAAGTCTAACGCCTTCCTCGCGCTGGTGCATTCACAGCGAACAGCACTTACTCAACTAACCTCAACCCAAGGCAGGGTATGTTTTCTTTGTTGATTCAGCTGTGTCAATGCGAAAGAAAGGTTGAATCAAAATCGAATCTTAATTTTTTCTAAACGATGCTTTAAAACTTTGCCAGCATGATTACTGGCAAAGCTTTAAAACCTGTTGGAAGTTGGAACAACATTAATGGTAGTAAGTTAAATACATGACCTTTCTTCTACAGATAGTATGTAGTTTACAAACAACCTCTACCGTTGGAGTTGGAGATGATATTATGCAAATACTTGCAAAAATTACTATTCTCCCGCTTTAATTTGTAATCCTAAAGCACAATTGCTGGGCATCATACTTAACATGACCACAAAGTGAACATGCAGAACGGAAATTAAAAGCAGATGTATATGTTTTGAAAAGGTAAATTATTGATGTGGATAAATAAATGAGGCATTAAGTACATTGAAAGCATGGAAAATTTGATAAGAAGAAAAGTTGCGACTTACACTTTGATGAAAAAACTCATATCCTCTGGAAATGTAAGGTATCCCATGTGAGACCATGCCTTTTTAAACCCACAACGTTCTAGCTGTCAACACCTGCGATATGGTGCCATCAAACTATAATATCCTGCATAAGTAGAACAAATATTAACTATTTACATTGTGTTTACGTACTAATACTTCATGTTTTCATTCAATATTACTTGAATTTGATATTTTTGCAATGAAATAATCTCCTCGAGTTCCACAGAAAGAGTGCGATGTCGATCTGTTCATTCGGTCAACCCAACTTTATGAACTGATGTTCTACAACAATAGAACTCGATTTCGCAATATTTTTCGGATGACATGAAACAATGTATTACGTTCGTAAGCCAACACTTTAAATTCCACATAAAAAATTGACACTTCAAGGCTATGTCCACTAGTCAATAGGTTTAGTTGTATAAAATCTAGTAATTTCGATCGCATCATTATCATTATAAAAATGGCTTTAATAAACTAGAATTAGGCAGGTTTACAATGGGGATTATGGTTTCAGTTAAGAAAAGAAACGATTGCTAATTGATTTGAAATCGATGAAGTTCATGAAATCTGCATTGAAGAAAAGCTGAACATAATATTCAACTAGACGTATTACTATTACGCCAAAAGCTTAAAGCCCTTACAAGTAGCATTGCATGAGCAGGAAACTCCCATGCCGCCGTTTAAACTCGCTTGACAAAACCACTTTAATACACTCTTAACCTTCGGAATACGCTTAGCTTGGCAAATTCTAACTCGGCAAAATAAGCATATTTGCCAAGTTAATAAAAATTTTACCTCACTTGTCACAATGGCAAAACCACAAAAAATCGATGCTAACGTAATGGCAAAAAAATTCCGAAAAATCTTCGAAAATCGGGGAATGCA
>JAHZNI010001680.1:0-10864 GCA_027744415.1 Seira ritae | reverse complement strand
TAGACGACGCAGAGTTTGTTTTGTTTTGATCATAATCAAAGGAAAGAACACAGATAAGGATGTTTTGATGATAAATGCTGCTGGTGTTATATGATATATATGTTATGCTTCATATTTGTGTACTTTCCAAACATGTGTAAGAGATTGCTTATCACTAATCCATTGATGATCTAGTGATGATTCATGACTTTCATGCTATCCGAGTCAACGGATTTCAATGATTACCAATCAAAAGTCAAAATCAAAATAAAAGCAAGTCAAATTATATTCATTTTATTCATTCATTTAAAATCTAAATAAATTGTTTACTGCGTTAACTTGAAGTTTATGAATAAGTAATTTCGAAGAGTAGTCATTTTTTTTCTTTTCCTTGAAGTCTCAACTCGCCCCGAAGCCAATATCCAACTGCCGTAATTATCTACCCCTTGAGTTTTTTAAAACAGCAGATAGCTGATTACAATATATTCTTTGCTTTTCAAACCACTTAATTTTCCAATGACTGATTTTCAGTGCTCAGTAAAATATTAATCTATCCTCATTTAAATAAATCATGTACATTTAAACACAGCCACCTAAGCTATGAAAGAAAGGGTAAAAAAATTTCCTGCTTCACACTTATACAGCATTGCTTTACTCTTTCTTTTCTGCCGATGTTTATGGCTCGGTTTGCCACTCGTTCGTAACCATGGCCAGCCCACTCAAAGCATTAGCTGTGCAAGTGCTTCTTCGCTCCACTCTCAGACGACCTTCCCGCTTTAGGCATATGCTTGCCTTTGTTGAATACTTTCACCTTAACTCAAGTAGGGCTAAAACAACTTGCACTTTCACTTGAGTCCCCTTTAGCGTTTAAGCCTGCAGCTAAAGCCGAGGGAAATTTTTTAGAGAGCTTATTGAACGAGCTTCTTTCACGTCTACAAAGGAAGAACTTATCTATATTGTGCATTAACAGGTGAATGCAAGATTATTTTCAATATCGGTTATTATATGAATATTGTATGGAGCACCCCTTCCTGGTTTAGCTTTAACACCAAAAAGGCCTTGAAAAATCATTGATATGACCTGCATAGGTATGCACCTTGTTTTTTAAGTTAAATGAAAGAAAATTAAGGAAAAAATCATAAAATTCGATCCTTGCCCATAAAAAATAATTCAAGAAGACATCAAAAGTCTTAACTGTTAGAGCTAGACTAAATACTCGTACTGCCACCCAGGTTTGAAGTGAAATCCGCAGGAAACCAACCGTTCAACCCATTTGGTCAAGTTAAATATGATAAACCCCTAATCAATAGTTTTAAAAACTAGTAAAAAATAAAATTAAATGAACTTGCCGCCCGGTACGGCCGGAATCGGTAAAAGCACAATGGATTCATAAATACGCATAGCAAAAAATCGTTCAAATACAAAATACAATATGGAAAGAATCGCAGTCATTAAAGGAGATTTTATTTTAGATTCCTCACTTACATACATTAGTTAACTCTCTTCGATGCAAAAGATCATACATACAGTATGGTGAGTTTAGATATGCAGCTAGGTCCTTACCCTTTTTCTCAAGAAACTCCTTATTGCACTTGTCATTTTTGTTTCATCAATATTAAAATATTTAGAGGTTTCGTTTCACATTTTAGTTCTAGAGAGGTGTCTGTATGGAAAATAATAATTAAACAATAATTCTTTGTGATGTGGCATAGGTACTAAAGTTTTAATGGCCTTTCTGAGAAAATAGTCTTTTTAAATATTTAGAGGTTTCGTTTCACATTTTAGTTCTAGAGAGGTGTCTGTATGGAAAATAATAATTAAACAATAATTCTTTGTGATGTGGCATAGGTACTAAAGTTTTAATGGCCTTTCCGAGAAAATAGTCTTTTAATAGCTTCACGTTCACCTGAAAGCAATCCATCCTAATCTAGCTAAAAATTTTGTTCAGGGAAAGGCTTGCTTAGTTCATTCTGGTTCATTCATATCAAAAGCCAAAGCAATAGAGAATGAAATTCATATTATGCACGCGGAAGAAACATGTACCTAAGAATGTCTTCGACTTTGTCATTGTCTGAGGTGCATATAGAATGTGAAGTTTAAAATGCGTTCATTCATGATAGTCTATCAAAAAGCTTGAGTCGAATACACCATTTCGTGTTTCTTTTGTTCAAGTTGTAATGTAATTTAATAATTTATTTGAATTCTTTTAAAAACTTAACAAATACAAATATAATATACATTTTTTCGTAGATAAGATCATTTTTAAATAAATATACTCGGTGTATGTAACAGGCAACGTATTTGCTGTAGGTATATAGATAAAAGCCACAATTGTCGTATCTCCACAATTGACGTTCGATTCGATTCAAAAAATTACTGGTGCTTTTCACGGACTGATGGTATGGTAAGCTTTGATTTTGAGGACGTAGGCCAGGGTTCATACGACATGATAAAGTCCGCAATGAAATGCAGGATGAACAGAAACAAAGTGGTGGCGCTAACAATGACATGATGAGAAATGGAAGTCCCGATTTCCAGCCACGACCCCTCATTTCTCACTTTGAAGAATGTATGGAGAGTCATTCCCTGGCAGAGAAGGAGCACAATGAGGAAATTCCGCTCCACCTGAAACCTGGACCAGAGAAGTCTCCGAAAAAAGCAGGATACCAGGAGGAAGGGTCCCAAAATCTTTTCAATCAGAACCAGCATCATAATCCACGGATTGAACACCGTCACAAAGCATCTTGTGCTGCTCGGATCAAATGAGTTGATGCTTGCGATGTTCCCCGTCCCGAAAAAAGAGAGTGTTACGAAAAATAGCTGAAAAAAAAATTATAAAGAAAAATTGAATGAACCGACGGCTCGAGCCAAGGCAGCTGCATCTGCAAAGGGGCCAGAAGCTCAATTCTAATTCTCAACGATCATCTTTGCATTTCAATTTTCAATTGCACACGCATCTATCCGTATCCCAAACTTAAACATATAATAAATGATGGCTTAGGGAGAGCTAAAACAATTATTTTATCGTTCAAGAAATAAAATGTGAGTTTTGATTCATGATAAAATTTTCAAGGGATTTGGTTTCGATGAATTACATACATATTTACACAGAAAAGAGGTACAAAAAGTGTCTTTTTTGCGGAAACTTACATGTAACCAAGCCCTCCTCACGGCTTGATGAAGATCCACCTTTTCCCAGAGTTTTCTTCTTTCCCTACTTTCGGTGCTTAGGGTTAAAAAGTCTGTCCACGAGTCCTCCAAATTCTCTCCGGACATTTCAATTTTGAGGAGGAAGAAAAGAACAAGGAAAAGGCATGGGAAAAATAACGCTTCATAGGAAAAGCATATGAAGGAAAATGGGCAGGCTATCGCCAAAAAGAGGGACGTCAGTCGTAATGAAACTGTCTCAGCGGAAACTAAGACGGGTTTAATGTAAGATAAAATTAAGGATAACCAAGCAGTTACATTGGTTAAAGTATGACTAGGGAAATGTATAAGAACTGATATTGCAAGTAGCAAGATCATTTGGAAAACAATGGTGATATGATTCTTCCACGATTCCTTTGGACGGAAAGATAAAAAAATGCTAACGAGGATAACTGACACGATGGGTCCCAGGGTCCTGTAATAAAAAGAATAAATTTGACTTTAATTAAAGTAAATCAAATCACCCTTGGGAAAAAATTGAAGGTCGGACAAGGTTTCTTCGAAAAGGAAGCTTTTGATGCAGTTTTTGTGGTAAAGCACAGTTGAAACTGCAATCATATGCATTTGAACAATAGGTTTTCAAAATATGGAACGGTACATTTGGATTTTTGCTTTAAGAAATCATCGCACGCGTTCAATTCGATTTAAAGAGATCCTTTTAAAAAATAAGAGCAGCTGCAAGAAAATAAGCTAATGCATGTTTCATTTCTTAAATAAAATGCTGGGTCGGGTCATATGATTAACATTACAATGTTAGATTCTGCCTTCTAAAGTGAATTTAAAAGAAAAGGTAAGTGCTTCAAATCAAAAGACCATGAGGGGAGAAATGGAAGTGGATTTCTCCTAACATTAAAAGAAATGAATTAATAGAAGTCGGAAATACGGGGAGCAGGACATTTTGTGACAAAAGATGCACATTGGACGGTAATGTTTCCTTTTTAGATATCAAACAATCCGATGGGAAGCAAGAAAAGTCGGATGCGTTTTGATCTGGTTTGGTCCGTGCCCAAAAGATTTGGCTCCCGTAAATAAATGGAAGCAAAAACAATTTGTAGAGAAATGTGTCAAATCCAAATACAGAAAGTTCGATAGCGCCACCAAGTCAAAGATTATCAAGGTACTAAATTGAATGTCTTAATCTTAATATACTTGAGCATTCATTTTTATATGCTATAGAAAAAGTATCAATTAGGCAAAGCTATTTGCTCTTGCTTTAAACATTTAAAATAGACTTGCAAAGATAGTCAAGAGATTGCCGAATTTGGTGAGCATCCTTTTGACATTTCGGCAACTTTTATTGCAAACTTGGTAAGAATCGGATTTGGTACGGAATCTGATGAACTCAATGCACAACTACGTACATTATACATACCTCTATATCTTTTTGTATCTACTATCTTTCTAGTACCGAAAACATCATGAACGTAAACGTTGTTTAATTAACAAAAATGCTTAACATTTCCCGCCCATCTCTATCATCAGATTAAGTAAAGTCTTAACTCCATCGTATTTCTCAATACAGCATACACAAAGTTTAACCTGTTACCATTTTAATGCAACGTTCTACTGAAAATTGCAACACGAATTTCTTTTAGCGTTTGCTCTAAATAGCAGTTGATAAGTTATAAACTGAACTCACTTTAACGCCAACTCTATTGCGACTGCTTTGATCTATGCTAATGAAGGACACACTATAGAAACAACTCCATTCCAGTTATGAAAGTGCGATATGGACAGACAGATATGGGGTAAAATAAGAACCAATTCTGATTCTAACAAAAAGGGTACAGTACATGTACATGGTAGTAAATTGAATAAAGCATGAGAATGAATCAAGGGCTCTCAACCTTTTTCCATTCTCATGTTGTTCCTAACTCAAAATGCAAAGGATTGCATGCATACATATGTATATCTATGTCACTGTGACTGGTATATCTTTACATGCACTATCCACCAACATTATCATAATAAGGAA
Source organism: Seira ritae (assembly GCA_027744415.1). Lineage (NCBI taxonomy): Eukaryota > Metazoa > Arthropoda > Collembola > Entomobryomorpha > Entomobryidae > Seira > Seira ritae. Next base: position 5,703 of record JAHZNI010001680.1, on the reverse strand, counting down.
AAATCTATGAATGACTCACATGAAAAAGGGATTCCTTTCCTGCCCTATAACTGGCATCGAAGGGAAGACTGCAAGAAAACCCACTGCTACAAAGAATAGAGTTTTCTGCCAGCTGCTAACCTTCTTAGCTCGAGTGCACCATATGGCATTAAGAATAAGACCAAGGCTAAGGACACCTCGCTTGTCAAAACTGTTGACTAGGATCTCAACCCCAATCGCAGAAAAAACTAGCAACAGAAACAAAGTGTTGATCCAGGATATATTTGCATTTGTTGAGCTCTGGGCTTTTTCATTGCGACTGATGGAATTTATTTCACTTCTGAGAAGCTTGGAGAATATAAGGAACAGATAGACAGGGAAAAATCCATACGGCATTCGCCAAGGACCCCATCCAATTAATCCTACAAAAAATGCAAATCATTTTCTTACAGAAGAAGGAATGATTTTAAAATGACAACCCATGTTAGACTTACCAAACGTAATGAACCCCGAAAAAACGAAAGCAAGCACCATGAAATCCATGCGAATTACGGTAACTAGTTTCAACGCATCATACGAGGAATTCATTCGTACAATGACAAAACCAACAATGAGTATCCAGCAAATTGTTGTTAAAACAGTCAAAACAATAAGAAGTTGCTTATCATAGCGCTCATAGTAAACGATTCCTTCCAAGGTTAAATCCATTGCTACATTTACCGCATCAATCTATAACACAAAATTTAATCCAAACTCAAAATGAATAACTTTCGAGCCAGGACCAACTGAAGAAAATTTATTTTCAAAGGCAGTAAAAACCTTTTCGGCAATATTTATTTCCAGTACTCCTAAAAGGGACGAGCGAGTTTCATTGATTGTGTCCTCTTTGCAGAATCTGATGATACCGAAGTTTCTACTACGTTCTACAATTTGTTTCTTCGTCATCATGAGGTCAAAAAGTTGATGAAAATTTGCTTTAAGTGCTTCGAAAGCAAATTTTTTGTCTACCCAAAATGATGTAGGAAACTTCCCAATGCTGTTACTGGGATATCCAACACCTAAAGCACCAGCTAACAGGGCTGCAAAATCCGCCTGATTTAAGCGTTGGGGTGTTCGTTTGTTTCTAAAATTAACAAACAGCTATAAATAAATGTACACAGAAAACAATATGAACTTCACATAGGAAATCTGCAAATCAACCACAAGACACCACGAGATTAAGGGCATTTAATGTTACTAATAAAACTTACTTTAACCCCTTGCCCCAAATCACAAAGGGTACTTCCGTTTCGTGGTCAGACCCATCCCCATGCGATCCTAAAATGCAGAAAATTTGACGTCGATTCATTCAACCGTCAGTTTTGTTTTCAGTAAATTAAAAAGTAGTGTTCATCACTGATACTTTTTCTCGTAATACGTACCCCAATTGGTCATTCCGTGATCTGAGGTCATAATAAAAAGGGTATTGTCATCTTTAAAATATTTTTCCACCAGTATTTGCGACTCGTTAGCAATGGAGTCGACCAATTTCATCGCATTTTTATATTCGCTGTAAATATTATAATGCCAAATAACATATACCGAATTTTCATTAACTAAATTACGTACAGAAGAATCAGACCAGACCAGATTTAAAATAACTCACATTGACTGTGGATGATACGCGTGTCCCGTAGTGTCGATTGACAGCAAATGAAGAAAAATTATGAGCTGTTCCCTTTCAGGAACCATTTCATTTTTTATCATACTTGTGAAGTATTGCATGACCCACAAGTCCATTTTGGAATGATCCGTATGCTTCGAAAAATCTTGCCATGAACGATCGAAAGTGGCCGCAAACATTTTGTCTTTAGTGGTTCCTGAAATGAAATGGCCAGGTTGAATTATATTTGAAGAACTTTTTATTATTTTGATTAGACATTTTAGCATAAGCATAGCATTGCCAATTTTGTAATTACCCTTTGAAAACATATCGACTATGTCAGGAGATCCTAAGCTAATCGAATACGAAGTTTGATTAAATATTGTATCAAACTCAGCAATATTTTCTTTCCACCCCGTAAATACAGCGGAAGGATCCTCGTAGAATCCAGCAAAAAGTGCTACGTGGCCTGGACGAGATTCGGTTGGAACTCTCGTGTCCGCCACACCCCAAACACAAGATTCGCTCTCGATCAATTCTCTAGAAAAACGAATACAAAATCCAATTTCAGCTTCGGCTCCTTCTTCTAGCATTTACTGTTTGTCACAAGTGCCCTCTGATTGACACAACATGTCATGAATAGACATCTTTAAAAGAATTACCTCATGTATGGTCGAAGCTCAGGATGATTGATGAACGTTTCCGCTCGTAAGCCATCAGCGCTATAAAAAACAACACGCTTGAAAGGCGCCCGAGCCACATTCTGGTTTAGCCGGTGGCGACGTTCGACTGGAACTATAGGGGACTTAAAATGAATGTCGAAGATGGAGTAGAACAAAAATAAATTTACAAGAACTCCTAATGTCACCAGTTGAAGCATTTTTAATATTTAAGCACGAATCAGTGATCGTGCTCATAACTAACCAAGTTCTTTGAAATTTTCAATTCAAACAATTTTATGCTTTAAGCCGGATATTATGCTAAAGGTGAGAATTTTTTATCATCAGCCAGTCGTGATTCCACATTCCACCACGTGTCACAATCGGCTGATCTCACAAACATCAATTCACAACAACAGATGACAATTATGATTATAATTAATATTTCCAGGAAAAAAGGGATAAGCAAAGGTCCTTATCACGTCATGCGTCGGTCAAGCATTCACTTAACCTTTCAGCTAGGGAATAGGGTCCCTCTTATCCAGTTCCGATAATTAAGTTTTGAAAGTGTGGCTTTAGCTATATTTGACATTTCATTTGTTGTCTTTCTTCACTGCTCCTGTTTACAAACACAGACCATGTTCCACTTTCTAGCATCTGGGAAGTATTCGCGCTGTTTAAAGTGGTTTTGACTGGGGCAATTTGAAAAGCCATAAGAAATCCGTCAAAGAGAACGAAAAAAGAGCATAAAAATGAACAAAGATTTGTCCAGCGCCACCTTCAGCAATACTGGGGGAATATCTGTGTGCTGTTGTTTGATGAAAATGGGACGAAGCGAAGTGCACCTTCAAAAATCTAAGCACACCGTCTCGCAATACATTTTGCTCGTGTTTTGCATTGCTGCAATTCTTCGTTCTAATCCATTCCAGCGAGAATTTTTTTCAGCGTAATTGTCGGAGTTTAATTGGATTGGACTTATTATAGGTGAGTTAATATGGATTTAATGATTAATTATGATAAAAGACCATTTTTATATTTTCGTGCTATTTATTTATTTGAAGAAGTTATTGGTATTAAATAGTTCAGTTTACTCGCCTTTTGCTGCGAATCAGAAATTAATTAACAGTGGAATTATTACAAAGGTCAATTGAGTTGAGTTTCGGCTATTGTTTATTTCCAGTTTTGGCCGTGATCTTGATATCAGTCTTAATTTCTTGATTTTGATATAGTCTCAAATCAGTGATTTGTCAAACAGCCAAATTAACTTCTTTTTTTTATTTGAAAATGTAAGGAATAAGGATCCACGATGGCTCCTAAAAGGAACAATATGGTGCCCAATGGGCACTTCCACAAGGACTGGCAATCCTATGTCAGGACTTGGTTTGGCCAACCTGCCCGCAAAGCGAGGCGTCATCAAAACCGTCTGAAGAAGGCGCGTGCTCTAGCTCCTCGTCCCGCTGCTGGACCACTTCGCCCAGTGGTGAGGTGCCCCACTGTAAGGTACCACACCAAGGTCAGGGCTGGACGTGGCTTCACATTGGAGGAAATCAAGAGGGCTGGACTTAGTCGTTCTTACGCTAGAACCATTGGCATCGCAGTTGACCACAGGAGAAAGAACAGGTCCTTGGAATCCCTTCAGCAGAATGTTCAGCGCCTTAAGGAGTACAGATCAAGATTGATCCTCTTCCCACTGAATAGCAAGAGACCAGCTAAGGGTGATTCTTCTGTAAGTGTCGACCTAACCTTCTTTCAATCATAATTAATAATTACAATTACTATGAGGTTTTAATGGCAGTTTAATTTGGATGGTCAGTATTTTTTTCTAAATCCGATTTTATTTATTTTTATATAGGCTGAGGAGATCAAATTGGCATCTCAACTTAAGGGTCCTGTAATGCCAATCCGCCAACCGTCGCGTAAGGAAAAAGCACGCGTTCCTACTGAAGAAGAGAAGAACTTCTCCGCTTTCATCACATTGAGAAAAGCTAGGATCGACGCTAAGTTAGTAGGAATCCGCGCTAAGAGAGCTAAGGAAGCCGCCGAAAATCCAGAAGAAGCTGCGAAACAAAAGGCCGCAGCTCAGGCTAAGCGCAAGAAGTAATTGTTTATAATCTTGATAAATTTTTTGAAACAAAAATAAAACTTATGTTAAATCAACTATCGTCATTTTCTTTTTCGCATGTTTTTATTCACTCTTTCATTTACTGCATTTCCGTTCGAAGATTTACAAATCATAATTCAACAGTGCAATTGTACATTTCGATATCTTTTTTGCAATTTTAAAAGCAGTTACATAACAATATCCGATCGTATTTTGTAGACTAAAACTTTAACGAGTTACAGGTTCATATCATAAATACAGATAAATGTAATGAGTAATGATTGGGGGATTTTTACAAAATAATCCCAAACTCCCTATTCTCTCCCGAAGTTCTCATTTAACATCATGGGCAATTATCTAGAATAACATCTTTATAGCATAGAATTAGAATCATTGAATATTTGGCCACACAGTAAACACATCTCGATGAATAAAATACAAAATGTTTTAATACACTAAAAACTTCTTAAGTACTTGTTTTCAAAAAATTAAATTACACTATATAGTCTTCTTGTTCGAGTCTAAAAAGTTAACTAAGAAAATTTTAAAAAAATTCTGCATTGACAGTAGTAGAGTGACTCAAGTCAGTGACTGTTAGCTTTAAATGTAGGTATATATAAATACATATAAGGGCCGTAAAAGCTAATGAACCTGAATGCAACTACAGTATAAACATAAACTTAACGAGCAAGCATTAACTAAATATTATATTGTTGAATACTCAAAAATTGATACATAAATTAACGATTGAAATAGTAGTAATGATACTCAGCTAAGAAACACCACTTCTGGAATGACTGACAACTTTAATTAATAAATCCAATTCACAGTCACGTTTTTTAGAAAGGCTTTGTTAGCATCACAAGAAAGGTTTACATGGTGCGTGCATGCATCAATAGTGCACTGGCATGGTCAACGTCGAAAATCATTTCCGAAAGTACTTTTAATTTAATTAATTAGTGATAATTTTAGCTTATTAAAGGAGTAAAATACTTTTTATTCGAACTTAAATGTAAAAGTTTGTATTACGGCACACTTATTAAGGCATGGATCGTTGTAAAGAATAGCTAAACTTCATCCCTACCGGTGACATTCCGTGCAACTCCATCGCATTTGCAGGGGATGAATGAGAACCATGACTATGGCCATGATGCTGTGGAACGTGATAAGCACTATTTGTATTACTGTTTGCAGCCGTAGCTGTAGGATTTCTAGGCGATCTCATGACCTGATCTATTGAGGGAACATGTGCATGTTCATGCGTTCACGGGTTAGTCGCTTGTTGTCTGATGGATTCATCTGGAAATTGATAAAAATTCTGC
>JAHZNI010001679.1:0-10205 GCA_027744415.1 Seira ritae | reverse complement strand
ATAATTTTATGTTCACTTTAATTTTAAAATAAAATAAAGTGAACGAAGAAGGAAAATGATGGAAAAATGGCGGTATCAAAACTCTGAACCTGAATAACAAACGTATGAGCACCCAGAAACCTTCAGCTTGTCGCAAGTCATTATTTATTTGTATAGGTATGTCCAACCCGAAAATTATCGATACTATTTTCAAAGTGATAAAGTGGAAACTTCCAATCAATTTGAATATTTTTGTTGATGAACAAAGAAATTAGATTTTTAATAAAAAGTGAAATAGTCCAGCATAATACAATCTTTCAAACTCGCTCTACATATTCTTTATCGTAGTTTAGCTCCAATTTTTCCAGCTTTCCGTTGTCCCCCGAACAGAACTAAACCATCATGCTTTGAACATACGTACATACATATTAGTGCTTGAACCACTGTTTCTCAAATTATTTCATTCGGATTGTTTACGATGATCATAATGATTTTTTCATTTTGTTTGTTCTACGCTCCGGATGATTTCGTTTTATTCATAGATTCACAATTTACATGCATAAAAAATGATATTTGATGTTATCTCCGTTGTTCATGCTCTGCATTATGATTATTTTTTCTTCCATATTTGCTATTTATTTTTTCACTTTTTTCCACTCTCTCGAAAAATTTACTCCATCGATAGTACACTCCTAAAAAAATGTTACACTCCACATGAAAGTCGTAAAGCTCGCAGTGGAGTGGAGAAGAACGGTTGTAAAAATGTCCAAAAGCCGGAGAAACCGATACATAATGCAATTGGCAGAGGAGCTTAGATTTCCGGGGGAGAAATTACGATGTTTATGGTCCATCAATCGTAAACAAGGTTTTTTTGTCGAGATGGGATATGGGATGAGATGAGATGCTGCGTAAGGACGAGTGGAGTGGGAATTAAAAATGAGTTATTTGATTTATTTCCATTTATGATCTCGTCTTTTTCAGAACTGCAACCGCACGAGGCAAAGCAGAGCAAGCCGATATTGCGGCAGTGAACGCAAGAGAAGATTCTGAAGTTGCTCGTGTAATAGCTAGAGAACTCGCGCCTGACTTCCTTCAACCAGGTATGTAATGAGAATTTTGCAGGCTTTCAAAATGTCATTTTTATGGGATTTTTGTGGAAAGTCATTCATTACGTCCTACTTTGAAGTTTTTTGAAGAGAAAAGTTTGCCTTTGTACATAACTTGTGTTCTCGTACCACCCCCACATCAATATTCGTATTACCAAATTTAATTATTTTTTGGCTTGGTTGATAGCTTCATTTGAGTACTAATGAATTTAGCTTTAATATGCTTGACTTATTTCACTTTTGGATCATAATAACTTTAATTAATATCATCTTCAAAGGAAATATTTTTTTATCGCCTTTAACATTTAATCCAGGAATTCCTCTTGGCTATTTCAAAGTAGCTTTGGTCATGAACTGACTCACGGACTGCAAACTTTAATTAATTTCGTAAATCAGTAAATTAGAAGCGGTATCGATTTTCAGTTTTAACATGCTTTACTATAAAAAATTTAATTCATGATGGGAGTGATGAGAGAGATTAATTGAGCTAAATTGAAAATTGTGTAGGGGCAGAAGCCAATCGACCACGTCCTCCTCCCGGTCCTCCTCCAGATCTCAGTAAGTTTACGACTCCATCGTCAGCGCCAAATTCCCAACCTTCAGCTCGGCCCGGCCTGACCACAGGTGGTCGGGAGCCAGTCGAGCCGCCACGACTCGACGAGCCTTCATCATTCGTGACTGTCCCATCCCTCTCCTCGTACGCTCCCCTCCGTCCTCAAATTCCAGACCGGCCGGACCGAACCTCCGCCCAGCCCATGGACACGTCCCAATACACCTTATCCTCCCAGCAACAGCCTTTCATGAATCGTGTGAATGAACCTAGTGGACTGTATGGCCCTCCTCCCCCGCCCCGACTAGGCCCCCAACCAATGGACACTAGTGTTAGTGGAAGTGACATGAACAAGTTTGGAATGAGTTCATCGTATAGAAATTCCTCTGGGCTTGGGGACGCCGCTCAACATTCCGGACCAATGATGGAGACGGGCAACATGTCGGCGGCAGTCGGGATGGGACAGGACCGGGGTCGGGATCCCTTCAAACGTAGCCAAATGGCTGCCCACCAGCAACAGCAACGCCAGCAACAAATGAACCCTTCCACTAGCTCAAGCTTCCAACAAGCCATGAGTGATCACTTCGACCATTACAAAAGACCACCTAGTAGAGGCAGCTCGATCGATAGATATGGTAGAGATAGTTCGAGAACTAGAGGTCGAACTCCTGAAATTGGTGCAAATCCACACGGTTCCCGTGCCCAGTCTAGACAGCGTACTCCACAACTCATGGATAATCCTATGGGACCTCGGGGAGCTAGTAACCCTGCCCTCGATGCTTTCCTCCAAATGGACACAACGCCGGCGCCAAGGAGGGGTGAAACACCTTCTCGATTTGGTGCTGGTCCAGAATTCGGAATGAATGAAAGTGCGAGTGTGAGTGGTGGTGGTGGTGCTGGTGTCACGTCTCTTGAAGACGCTACTTTACGACATAGAGGCGGCTTCGCTCAAGATATTCCTACTGTTCCATATTCTACCCCTAAGCGCACTGAGTCCTTGTTCCTAAAGCCACAAGCAGTAGCAGCAGCAGCGGCCGTGTCCAAACCTGCTCCTATGCCGAAGGTACAGATCAAATTTTTCTCATTCAACATTATTTTTTACTCGTTGACGTAGTCGTAGTCGTCATCCACGAGTGCAAGTAAACACGTTACATCATTTCCGGCCGCGTATCATCATTATGCATTGTTCACTCTCGAGCACAATGAGTTTCTGCCAAATTAGTCATCGCATAATGATTTTATTTGTCGTGCCTTTCCACAAGGCCATGAATGGTGAAGAAGAAGAAAAGACATGCCAATTGCCACACTTTCTATCTATCTACTTATGTGATGTGATACGTAATACTATGCTACTGCCTTTCCTGGTGCTGTGGTGTTTTAGCTCTAAACCTATTTATAGCTTTTTCTTCTTTCTGCTGCTTTTTTCGCGTATTGACGATCCTCAAAAAATTCTCATCTTCATGATCATCATCATGACGAGCATTTGCATTTGAAGAAAAAAACGCTCCCATTCCATCTGCTTATTAGGAATGGTCTATAACGTTAGATCGAAACAGAGAAAAAAAAGAATTTTTCCTTTCTATTTGCTTTTCTTGGGGTGACATCATTCACCCAATAATATTGTTTGCATTCGAGTGTGAAAAATGACATTTTTGCGCTCCCGTATTTTTTCTCAATGAAGCTGAAAATAGACTTTGTGTACATGCAGATCTGCATGTAACATAATTTTTGGGGAAAGTCCTAATTAAATATAAAAAGGATCATATCATTATAAAATCTTGAGGGAAAATTTATTGCGGGAAAGGCGTCTCCGAAAAAATGATAAGTTTTTCGAAACGTTATCAAAACTCAGTGAGACATGGCATCATACACATATATATATTACTTATCACCATCATCATCTTGATCAAGTCAAGCGAAAGTCAACCTTGAACGTAATGAATGAATGGATTGGAGCTTGAATTGAAGTGACTTGGCTGCTACTTTGTACTCATTCCACTCGAACTCGCCATGCAGACCAGACCAGCCATAGCCAATATGAATGAATATTAATGCCTTCCAATTGCTTTATGGCTCTCTCGCTCGCCAGATGCGAAATAATTTGAGCAATTTGGTGAAATATCCTGAGGTAATTTTTCCTGGTGGGATATTAAAGATGCTAAAACACATCCGTCCGGCCGAACTTAATTTTCCCCCAAATCAAAAAAAAATATCTTCATTTCCATGTAACTCCAATCGAATTTGGATTGGATGATAAAATCGACCAGAGTGTGCAAATATTTTACTTTGATGAATACTTTCGGTGAAAAAAATAATGCAGAAAAATTTGGCACCCGTTCCAAAAGCGGTATCTTGTTTACTCACTCAAGGGAAAGCATAGGTATATGCCATCACCACCGCATGCTGCTATGCTGCTACATAATATGTATTCTCTATTATAGTAGCTGCCGTGCTAGGTTTTTTATATAAAAATCCTATTAAAAATTATAAAAAAAGATGGGATGCAATGATAGTAGTGCTCAAGCATTTTTCCATCATTGCACGTTCCTTTCCCGACAAAAACTTTTTTTCTGGATTCTACAAGATTCAATCTAATCTTTCGGAAGGAAAAGGAAGGATAGAAAAAAAGGTGAAACATGAAAGCATGAAACATTGCATTACATTTAAAACCTGTCCTTGCACACGCACGCCCAAATTATTACGTGTTCAAATCACTCGTAATGTACTTTGCACCGAAAGAGATTTAAATTTTATTGTGACGCTGCTGGTAAACATGGATTTAAATTTAAATGCTTTTTAAATGAGGAAAATCGCAATGCAGAAGGGAAGGAATTAAATTAAGTTGAAGGTGAAATTATAAAAAAAAACTTTTTCTTTGTTTTTTTCCCTCTTGAGATGAGATGAGGATAAGTTATCTGATCTCCATTTCAGAAATGATAATGTTTGAAAAAAATCTTTCGCGTCTTGCATACATATGTATGTTGCATGCACGGCGTTTTTTTACTACATGGATGGATAGTATTGAATGGAGTATTCATGCCTGCCAAGTGAAGCCAAGTCGACGACGCCATCATCACCATTATACGATCACCGCGTCATAGTAAAAATGTAAAGCGACACTTGCACATTTTACACTTTATCATGTTCAGGGAATCCTATTCATAATATCCTATATTATTGTACTGACTTCACAGAGAAGAGAGCATAGCAAGGCTGTCACCGTTCACCATCATCACTTTGGAAATTGAAACAAAGTGGAAAGAGGAAAAGCATGATGGCATGGAACAGTCTAGTCTAGAATTTGAAAATTATGGAAGGGCATCCAAATGACATGTGACATCATCATCGCTCCCGCTCTTCTCCCATTCCGCTTGCAAATTGGGTTGAATATGATATTGTATTTATTTCCCAAAGTTTCGAGCACGCTGACGGTGACGCTGTCTTTTAGCTCTCCGAGAATTGATTAAGTTCTCATCGTAAACTCATAGAGAGAGCCAGAAGATAATAAAGTTACTATTATTGGGAGGGGAGTAAAGTGGGTTGGTTATCTTGATCTATACATTTTCACGGTACATTACACATCTCCCGTATTGTCCATCCATTATTGGCTTGACGTAGGAATAGGATACTATTTGGCAGTGGGGTTTTTGGTTGGTTGTACGTTGTAGAAGCAGTGGTCGTGCTTTTCACATAAAATCATAATGTACAGATCATATAGCTACGAGGACTTTAATCTCTTCATGCAGCAGGTAGACGAGGAGAAAGTTGTTGAGCTTTCGTGTTTCATGCATACATACATACCTGTATATCTCCAAGGTCCAAAGTGCAATAATATTATGATGGTATTTTCAAGGTTGCCGGAGGCGGTGGCGGCGGTGGAGGAGGCGGAGGAGCTGCAGTTCCACAAAGGAAAAAGAGTCTTCCAGACGCGATAACACTGCCCAGGGCAACGCCAGGAATCCCAAGGGAGGAACTGGCCGCTCTGGGATCCGCCAGAAGACAAGAACTTCACCGTATGCAGGAAGAGGCCGAGAGATATAAAGCTAATCCACTTTTGTACTTGCTCAATCCAAATGTTAAGGTGAGGTTTCTATCAATTTTATCATCTCAGCTTTACTGCTTCTAACTTATCTTTTCAAAATGCTTATCTTTCTTCCTCTTATTATTTCTTTCCAGAATTGGTTGTCGCGACAAAAGCTTATGGTCATAGTGGTGCTAATCAACCTGTCCCTGGCAATTCTATTTCTGCAACTTCTCACATGATGATACAGAACGCGTTTTATTTTTAAACAAATTTTAAATTTACTCTTTAAAATATCTATAGAAGTTAATTGGAACGTTGAGGAATCTTTAAATCATCGTTTCTGTAGTCGGGTCCACCGAAACTTAAGTAGCCCAGCAGCATAGCAGTCAGTCCTTTTCTTAAATGTATTTGTAGCTTTATGTAATCTCCACTGGAATTTAAGGACCCGGACACAGAACAACTCATATAAACAGACACTTCACGATGACACGCTACCTTCAAAATAAAATATTGTTAGGTGGAAATGGAAATATCACGAAGCAACTTTGGTTTGTTCCCCTCGCACATAATATTATTTGGCATTTTCTCCAAGTGCTTTCACTTTTTCTCCTCAGTATAATCAGAATGTATTCAGAAGAAACGAGTCAATCGTAAAAAATATTATTGTACCTGTCTTTCCTCTTGTCTTTAGAGTTTCAAGGTACTTGTTTAGGTATATCTAGCCAAAAATCTGTAATTGGAAAATTGTCATGGAGTACACCATTTGGATTAGATTTCCTTTTGAAAAATAAAGAAATTCATTAAATTCTAGAGAAAATTACTAAGTTACGAATACGACTATAACATAATCCTCCCATTCACTTGAAATATTTAGATCGGATTAAATCATATATTATCGCAATTAGGCAATCAAAACTTCAATCGCAAAAACACATACGCACACAAAAAATATGCCCCTCTAAAATCTAAAAAATGGACCATCGCCATCGCAAAATTCAAAGATTTTAAGCTGTTGTAGTGGGAGCAGATCAAAGTTTTTATTCGCAAGTGGACAGACACAGAATAAAGCACGTACCACACGCTCGCAAACTTCCACAGAAAAAAATATAAAATTATTTTTAAAAAATATATTTAACAAAAAGACAAAAAATTTTAATTGTGTATTGCCAAGCTGTTGATACTATAAATACATACATACATAAAATTGTAACTACTATAACATGTTGTACGTATAAATTATAGACACTGCATTACATGATCCAAAATGAAAATCCTCCGGTGTAGCCAAAATATTTTAACTTTTTCGTACTTATTGCACTGCACTACTACATGGAAAAAATGATATTCTTATTAAGAGAAAAAAGTGTTCGAGAATATAAAAAAGTATTTCTACTTTAGCTTTTGTGTTACCTTTTTTGGTTACTTGAAGATCACATTATACCTTTTTACAAGAATTTTTTTCGCTTAAAACAATTATTATAATTATTGTGTATGTATATATAATTGCTTTAAAAATTTTAATGCTTAAGGATGATGTATATTATTTACGTGTTAGGTAATTATTGCATTTTTTGTAAATATTTTTCCGTCATGTTCATGTCATACTACCTTTACATTAGCTTTAATTAATTTTTAAATCTATGGTGTTTTGTGGACATGAACCTTTCAGTCTTCACAAAATGACATTTTTTCACCTCAAAATAATTTTTTCCATGTCCAAAGTTGTCATATAACTTATTTACGTTGTGTAGAAGCACAAGAAAAAGTCTGCGGATACATATGCTATACGTGAATTTCAGACGCAGTCTATAGCAGCAGCATGCGTGCAGCAGAGTGATTATTTTTAAAACACTAAGGAATATAGACTTTTTTGGAACTAATTGTTGATATAATTTAATTATAACTTTAATGATGAGTCATTGTTTTGTCATGATGAATTTTGTCATGATGTCATACTGCCAAAAAATAATTTTACTTAATTTATAGTTCACCTTCAGCTTCCATTTTTTCCAATTGTTTTTTACCCATTTAATTATACACGATAATAATGTTACTTATTATTATCCCCGGGAAAATATAATTGCTGGTCATTTTCGTCTAGTTTGGTTTTGATAAGCTGCCACAAGGCTTATCATTAGAGGTACTGAAATGTTGTGTTCATTTCAATTATTCTTTTCGTTTGGTACAATTCATTTTATTTATTTTACTTTTTTCTTGGCATTTTCTGGGAATGGTGCCAATACATATTTCCTCATGGTGCTATTCTGTACTGTAGTCAGACTCATTACTGAGGATTCTCCTCGTCGTTCCATGCATTGGTATCAATTTGTTTTTGGGATACCGGCTTGGATGACGAGGGAATTATTGATTTCAGGATGGGATTCGTAAACTTTAACAGTCAGTGACTTTATTAATAAAAAATAGGAATAATATAAATGAAGCAAATATAGAATGTTAGTCTTCCGCTAAGGTTTGACAGTTACAATAAAATAACGTTGTCTGCTTAAAAGGGCTCTATACTGGATTATGTACAGTGAAAGTTGAAAGGTTGCATTTTTCTTCGATGAAAAAGCAAACTAGTAGACTTTGATTTCAAAACGTTAGTACTTTACTAGTTTTAATTTGGTTAGGGATATGTAGTTATAATTAAATAGAACAAATGCATGAATTATTTGAGAAGAAAATTTTTACCTCGACGTTTTTGGTTTAAGTTTCTTGCATTGTTGCCCTTTGTTTGTCTCTTTTGCCATAATATCCCCTTCAAAACTTTCTCCTGAGCTTTGGGAAGCTCTCTATGATTATAACTCTTGAGATGATACATAATATTATGTTCTTCATGAGATTGATCATTTCTTGAAATTAGAAAGCGCACTAGAGGACCTGACAAGATATTATCTGGAACTGAAAGAGATTATCTCTTTGAAATGTTCATTCAATAGTTGTCTTCTTTGTCACTGAAGAATTTTTTTCGCTGGAATACACGTACATATATCAATCACGATTTATAAAGAATAAATTGTCCGTACGATTTGTTTTGACATTTATTTCACGTTTTTGGGTTTTGCAGTTTTATTTTGCAAAACATAACATTTTATTTTCTCATTCATTGTTGTCTGTCATATTCTTCTTTCCGTTTTTTGACGTTTTCCATCTTTACATTTTCCCCTTATTTTCCCAAGGTTGTTTTTGTACCATTTCTCTTCAACCATGAACCTTCAACCAAGTAAATAAATATATTCAACACAATTTAGATAGGATTTTAGGTTTAAGGTCTTTTAATGACATGAGTCTTCTAGTCAATGAAATTTCTCATGGATTGATGCGAATTTCCAAAAGTAGCTCATTCGTGATGCAAAATGCATGCAATGATGATGCAATTGAAGCTTTAACTGTAATATTTAAAATAGTTAGTGCCAGGCCAGTTGCAGTTTCTAGAACAATTTTTTTAATAAAAAATATAACAAATTTTTTCGAAGGCGCACACAGCAAGCTTGAATCATTATGTTTTTCTCAAGTGCCTTTGAAACAGATGTAAATATTTTGTGCACAAAAAAGTTTTGATCATTCTGATTTACTTAATCTTCCCCGATTCCCTTCTTCCGTGACCGGCAATTATATTACTATATTATCCATAAAGCAACTGAAAAAGTGCGTTTTTTACCTCCTTGTGCATACATACTTAGAATGCAATTGTAATGATGATGTGGTTTTCCATTGACTTGTTTGGATAACCAAATGTAAAAATTAAAACGTAAATAGGTGTTTTGGTTACCTTCTAGAAGTAACCAATTAATTCTAATGATGAGCTCATCGATTTTTTTATTGATACATACATACTTTTTCCATGCAGTAATTTTAAGACGTGTTTTTCGCACCACAGTGCAATATATCTATAAATGCCATCGAATTTCTTTTTTTGGTGCAAAAGGTGCAACAGAACACAATTATTATTATTGATATCAAAAGAATACATTTTTTCTCCTTTAAATCTATATAAGACATTATGAATTACGGAAGATTGTTTTCGAAACAGATTTACCTATTTATGTATTCAGATTCAGAGAATATAATATTTAAAAACCTGACCGAAGCTGTAACAGTGGCCTTGTGAATAAAAAACCATTCTGATTTGTATGTTTACATCTAAAAATATGAAATTATATGCATACATAGCTAGCAAAGGAATCAATCATCTTCATCGTACTTACTATTCATTTTTTTCACGGATAGGATAGCTTTACAAGATTGTGATTGTTGCGTGAATAATAATACATTTACTAGAGCTACACAACTGTCTCATTGTCATTGTCGAAATGCCAATTAAGTCCAGGGGATGATAACTTCTAGTGTCATGTCATGTCAATTTCTTCCTGCGTTTAGAACAGGGAAAAGGGACCTTCATGGCTCCAAACTATCTACTCTCGTCTGAGTACTCAAGCTATAAACATACATATTTTACATTGTTGAAATAAAATTTTAAGCTACATAATTTTAGGTCATTTCGGGTACATTTTATTTTCTAGGGTGTTTGTTGAATGAATGAAAG
>JAHZNI010001678.1:0-21084 GCA_027744415.1 Seira ritae | reverse complement strand
AAGCAGACCAACGTCTGCCATATTCGTGTTTAGCACCTTCGATTTGACATATGTAGACCAATCGTACTCAATTTTTCGATTTACCACTCGGACATGGTACTTGTTAGTGACTGGTTACCGTACAGAAGACTTAAAACATTAATGTAGTATCTTGGATATTATTACGTTTGATCGTAATAATTTCATAAACAAAATTAGCATAGTTCTGAAACGATGTAACTTTCGCACAAAAGAACTTTTTGCTGTTCAACAAGCACATTAGCTGACGCCTTTCAAATCGTGCCTCAAGTTCTGAAAAGAAACTGATAATATATCATGGTTTTTATTGTGATAAATACAAAAACAAAAACCGACAGAGGATTACTGTCTCTAAACCTCGTGTATGCGTGATGAAAAGAATGGGACCCAGAGATCCACCTCCAACGAACTTTCTCCCCAGAACTCCCTCCTCATTTGCATCTCCCGATACAACTACCCACCAACGCAACTCCTCCCTACATATTTACCACCCACCTCAATCACCATTCAGGTGAACTACCATCCTACATATTTACCTCCTTGTTTACATGAACCCTTTAACTCGTAGATTGAGCAAACGAAAGTGCAAAACCTAGAGCCTGATCTATATCCATGCTAATTCGAAATTTTAACAGCGGCCCAAAAATGAAAGTATCTAAGATGCTTGCAATTTTTATTCTCAAACGAATTTCATGAACCATTTAGTGTGTCTGTCGTCATCTGAAATTTTATTTCGTATGCACATGAATGAAGCAATATTATGTGTAATTACACAAGGTTTAAATAACGGATTCGACCTGTTTTGTCCCCACCTAAAATGCCCAACGTTCAAATGCCACAGTTAAGTTGCCCCGAATGAAATTTTCCCCTGAGTGAGGTGCCACCAGAAAAATTGTCCCGAAGACCAAAGTGCTACCAATTAAATTGCCCCGAAATTGCCACAAGGTAGGTTGTCCTTAAATTTAAATAGTCAGATCTCATGAAATTTCTAGAAAAAAGAGAAACCTTTTAGCGTTTATGGAAAATTGTCTAAAAGAGTTCAACTTGCTTTTGCAATTTATTGCTGCACGTTTGGTTTAAACTGCACTCTCTAATGGAACAACCAGCTGCAATCGTATTTTCTCAAATAAATATTTCCAATTAGCTCAAATCTAATAGGGCTCTGACGTCACGAGCAATCATTTTCTTCAGTTCTTCTTTAACATGATTATTGATCATGTATTATCTTTTACTTTTAAAAATTTGTAGAAAAATGTTTAAATAATATTTTAGTACGAATTCACGTCAGTTATGTATGCATGGTGTAAGAACAATGACGTACTTTAAGGATATTATTAAAGCGTGGTAGGAACTATTGAATTGAGATACGCAAGTCTTGAGTATTTACTAATGTCTAATGATAGTACCCAATGAGCGGTAGTGCAGGGGGTGGGTAGATAAAATTGGTGGTTTATGAGTTACGGAGGTATGTACGGTGGTTACTATGTTGGGAGCTAGGTAAGTCCAGTGGTGGGAAACGGGAGGGAGTTCCGAGGAGGGAGTTGGTGGGTGGTAGATCTCCGGGACTCGCTTTTAAATGTTATACTAATCATTATCTTGTGACCCGTCGTAAATAATCTGTTTAGTTGTTAGTGATAACGATAAGGCTGTTTATTAACCAAAATAAATGAAAATTGCAAAAGTTAGCTGTAAAACGACAATATAATTTTTTGTCTGAAAAAGAATTCAATCAGAATACATCTTGCTATTCTTGAAATTTTTATATTGACATTGTGCCACTGGTATTGCCATTATGTGTCAAATCCGTATTGCCATTTTAAGATTTTCATATTGCCGTTACAAGTCATTGTCGTAAACGATGCTTGAATTAGGATTGGTTTGGCAAATACTTATCTTGGATATCGGCAATTCGTATCCGAAAATATTAAATATCGGGATTTTATGAGGAGGTTAAATATTTTGATTTATCAATGAGGAAAACCTCTAACACCCAACTATGTGTTTTGAAGTAAATTTCCCTATATGGCAAAAATCATTATCCTCTCATCACCATTGGATTTGCGAAGACAAGAATTTTTCATTCACTGAAAACTAGAAATTTGAATCCCATTGATAAGCTCCTATGGAATTTGGATCTTTAAATCACCAAAGGTACTAGGATACTCGATGAATGCTAATTCGATTGTTTATCTTCGCGCTTTAAATGGATTTTAAATAATAAAATGATCTGACGTAGTCTGTTACTTGGCCAATTAAGCGAACTGGCATTCATGTCAGGCTAAACTAAAGCAATGATGAATCGTAAAAGCTATACTTAAATAATTTTGCCAATTTGCTGCATCTGTTTTTGAAGACTTTTTCGAATTATTTTGCCAATTTGCATGGTCTGCTATTTGATGGTTTTGCCATTATTGGAGTTGAGGTAACATTTGGATTATCATGGCAAATATGAAAGATTTGTGAAGACAACTATCTGCCAAACCAAGAGTTAAGGGATGTATTTGGTTGCCGATGTTTATGTTTTTTTTCGTGTGTGACAGAACTGGTCAATCTCTACATAATCTTGATGTGCTTGTGCAGATACATTGAACAAGAGTTATCACGCTCTGATAACTATTATTGCATAATAAAGTATGGCTAATTAAGACACGCACACATGATAACTCTCTACGCGCAATAGCATCTTGCAGAGCTTGACAAAATCAAACAAAATACACACATGAAACTGAAGACAACATCAAGATCCGCTTGGAGTGTAGGGAATGTGGCATGAATTTATCACGACCTAAAAGATCCCTTTTCACGAATTTTTCACCCTGTTTAAAAGAATAAATAGTGGTCGTGTGCCTTCAAAAGCAAAATGTATACGGATAAAATAGTGGCACATGAAGGGCATCTCTGCCTTCGCTTAAATAGCAATGCCATTGTGTATGCCATTTACTCAAACAGAAATAAACAATGTTTACAGGCACGTGCACAGAAAATGTATTTTTATTGGTATATACTGTTTGCTCAAATTTGCGCACAAATTCATTTTAAGAAAAAGGCTATAGTCGCGCCTACAACTGAAAACTCTTGCTTCTTTGAGTCGCAAGTACATTAAAAGGGCTGTGTGACTGGTAATGAGGAAAACAATTATTTCAAAATCTAGATAAACGACATCCTTTGAGACTACTTTAAAGTTATTTTTAAACAACATCCCTACTCATAAAAACAAACCCATGAGAGCTTCATAAAGGAACTGTGCGTTTTTTCAAAAATATAATTCAACGGCGTTCTTTGTCTGTTATTATATACATAATTTATGTTTTTCTCGTTTATGCACAGGCTGCTGCGGTTTATTTAAGCAGCTTTTCTATGGTCGACATCTTCTTATGCGTAAAGTTCAAATCAATATATTCATGAGAGTCGTTTTTTGCGTTGCAGATTGTTGTGTCCTCAATAATCATTATGTATGCAAGTATAGGTAATCATGTAATAAAATAATTTGAATCACAACAAAAAATATTACACAACGAATATTTCTTGCTGGAAAATTTTGTTAAACAGAAACAACAATTAACATCGTACCTGCCCGGATAACATCGACCCCGGCTGGGCACCAACGTTCTCCGGGACGAAGGAGGAGGAAGACAGTGTTATCCGGCAGTGATCGAAAATACTCTGAATCATCCACTTGCGTTCCATCTGTTTCAAGAACAGCTCGCACATTCTCACTCACGCCAACACCTAGTTTCTCACGACCTGTAGGGAGTGAAGACCAAAAAGTACTTTGTAAGTACACGCTTAATAATCAATAGATAGTAGCTTCCAAGCATGTTGGAAATATGACATTTTTGGAACATTATAGAACTGAAAATTAACATCAAGCAAATCGTGTTGGTACCGCCAAAATTGCCCCCAGGAAAAAGCCACCATTCTAAAATGCCCTTGTACAAAATGCCGTAAGGCAAATTGCCTCCAAGACCATGTATGTATTGTATGTGTGTACGTATTTTTGAGGACAGATATGGCCTACACTAAGCAAAAATTGAAAAGGACCAGGAGTTAGTCCGAAGATGCATGGTGAATTTCCAAAACATCAACAGTTAACTCCACTCCACTTCCACTTCAATATGGAATATGACCCTCGTTTGCAGCAATTACTGCATTCAGCCGTCTTTTCATTGACGAAACCAAGTTTTCGGTGACATCCGGGGAGATATTATTCCATTCATTCTTCACCTTCTGGATAAGCTCCTATCTATTCGATGACTTGTGAATCCCAATGGTTTTTTTCAAATGGTCCCATAAATGTTCGATTGGGTTTATGTCCGGTGACTGAGCGGGCCAGTCGAGCAAAGAAAACTTACTTTTTGCTTGGCTTGCTTGCTAAGGTTGACGTGTGTGTGCTTGGGGTCGTTGTGTTGATGAAATGGAAATGGCCGCCCCAATCCCAATTTTTTGGCGGAATCGAGTACATTTTCCTTTAAAATGCAAACGTTATATCCGCCTTTCATAATATCTTCAATTACGTAAAAGTTGCCGACTCCTGCCAATGATATGCACCCCCAGATCATGGTGTTTCTAGCAAGTACGTGCTACCTACGTGTTTCACCTCTAATTGTAAGAACTACATTTTCTGTTGATTTATGTTGCATCTCCACGGCATGAGAATTCGAACATTCAGAAAAAAATTTACACGCAAAGTTAGAGGTGCACTGATCGATCCGGGCCTTCCACAGGACTTGACCGACTGGCAAAAGCTTCATATATTTGAGATTTAGACAACCTAAGAAGCCTTCAATTCGTTTTTCAAATCCCCTCTTTATTTCTTCGTATTTACATGCGCAAATTACGAGTGACTTAATGCAAAATCAGTGTCTTGTCGGTGGATGACGTCCCAGCCGTCAGCACTGTAACAACTAACTTCCCAAAGTTTATAACATACAATCCCGCACCCTTTGTTCTAAACCATTTCTGATTTTAAGGCAACACAATTGTGGGTAGGTACTAGAAATCTAACCAATATAATCTATTTAAAAGTTGTTAGTAACTAAAGGTGAGTCATGCAAATGATATTGAAGCCGTAAATGAACCAGAAATTAAAAGACGCTTGCACTTATTTGGAAGGATTTAAGGTAGTTAAAATGATAAAAAGCTATTTCTGAAGAGAATTTAACCCTTCACCGGGAAAACGACAGGCAGCGTAAAAGCTAAGTATGATTGTGGATAAGGGGAAACGCATTGGTTTACTCGTTCACAGTAATGCTTTCTAGGTTAATTTGCTATTGGTTTTAGGATTAAAGAGAAGTACCTAAAAGCAGTGAGATTTTTGTTCTGCTAGAATTTAAAGTACATCTTCCATCTTACTTATTATTATATCTTATTATTACCGAAATTCATTGTTGCAGATAATTACGTTATGTACATACTCTTAGTTTTTTCTTATTAACACTTAATAATGATGCATACTAAACATGCAGTAGCTATTCCTGAAACCATGCTATCACATACGATTGGATTTGTGAAATAGCATGTAAAATGAGCTCGGAAAAAATTACTGCGTGGGAAATCCTAAATGTGGCAATTTTGTTTAGGAGGCAATTATTCTGGAGGCAGTTTCTAAAAAGGGAAACTTAATTTTGCGGCAATTTCACCGGATTTGGGGGCAATTTAGGTGGAATCAGCTAAAATGTCATATAGAACTGGATGTATTGCGACAGAGCACAAGCAAAAATTTGAATTGTTTCCAACATGCAGGATATTCCGGCTAAGACATATCACTAAAATATCGTTGTTACTATTTGGGAATGATTACGATACGATGATAATGATATGAAAATTTTGATTATGATAGGATTTTGATGCAGGAAGTTTCTCATGTCATTATTGAAAAATGAAGTTTACATTTTTAAATATACAATATTGAATATTGCTTCACAAGAATGTAAAGTTTTGAAGATATTTAGTCGGATAATTTCCATAGACACTCGTTTATTATTTCCCGTACTCTCAACCCGTATAAGGAAACGAAAATTTATTTATTAGAACAAATTACATATTTCGTAAATTGTGACTTCTACTCTATTCTCTGACTTTCTTCTTACCTCGTACTATAAGTTCCTCTAATGATGAAACGACTAAAGCTTTTCGCGTTGCTCTTGAGCTATCCCAAACCTTGAAGGGTCGTCTTGCGCGAGATGTCTAGAAAGAGGGAACAGAATAGAGTACATTTGACAGTTAGACATGAACTTAAGTGAACCGGAATTTGCAAAATAAATGCATTGCATTTCTTATGTTTACAATCCGTATCAGCTAACAATGTAATGGCTTAGAATGGCAATATTTTCATTTATTTTGAATTATTAAAAAAATTTCAAAGTTTTATTCGGCAGGCTTGCTATGGCAAATTCAAAATTTAATTTGGCAAATTTAGAAACTCATATTCGCAATACTCATAATGGCAATTTGGAAACATACATTCATTTTCGATCCACATATACACATTTCCTTGTTTTCAACATATCAAAGAATCAATCGCATACAATGTTTTCAAAAACGCCATCCAGACAATTTTTGCTTATTCTCCACAAAAGCAAAATGTTATCAACATTCGTAGAATATACCCAGTGCTTCTGGGATACCGGGAAACGAAGCAGAAGGATAAAATGTGAGGCTGGAATCAGAATGGAGTTGCATATAGCGCAAGATTCTGACAGGGACACTATATTATACATTTTTCTAAACTAGAGATAGCTGGTTTAGTCAGGTCGTTGCACAGATGAAACAAACACCAGATTGGTAAAGCATGTCAAGAAATGGAGTAGGCTTTGGACATAACTAGAATGATTTAAGTTTATGTTGGCAAACATTTTCCCTGGCAAATTCAGCGCATTAAAATGACAAATTCCTTGAGCTTAACTTGGCAAATAAAAAGTTAGAATGGCAAAAGTAGAAACCAAAGCCTTGGAAAACAATGTAACTTGCATAAATAGGTGAATCTTTCATGAACTCTTTAATCATGGTAAACAATGTACCGCCACGACTTATGATCCAATTTGGGTTTATAACTATAACAGATTCGAAAAAATTCGAGTGTATAAGGGAATTTCTCATAGGGCAGTATACATTACCTCAGAAGCAACATTTTAATTATCTTTCTCGAGGAAACAAGCACAAAAGTATCTAGTATTACGAGCTTTGTCCTTTTTAGGTTCACATTTGTGAGTGTAAAATAAAGTCAAATTGTAAAGCTTTTTGTAGGCAATACCTTGCGCAAAGTTTTAAGTATAAGTAAATACTCCAAAGTTCTAACCAATATTTGCAATAAATTAACTGCATATTTGACTCATCAAGTCAGTAAAATCATCAATTCTAGGTAGAGAAAAGAGGTTGTTTTGATCCCTACATTTTTTCTTGTCTTGTCTCATTTAATCAAGCCCTATGGACGTTGAAGTAAACTTTTGTGTGTAGCAAAACCATTGTCCTGTCATCGCCGTTGGAGTTGCACAGCAAGAATTTTTTATTTACTGAAACTTGGGGAGTTGGATCTTCAAATTATTTTAGGCTCCCGATGAAAATGGGTGGGCATGGGCCGAGGAAATACAAACGAAGTTGTGTCACATAGAGTGTATTTTTCTCTAGTAAAGTCGCATGGGGTTTCGTTGCTCACAGCTAGAGGAATTTGAAACTTGGTGCAGGTCGTATGTGCATCTACAACTTAACACTGTTGTTGGGTACCGATCATGCCTAAAAAGGTAACTTTGTCGTTTGTGAGTATAGTAAATCCGGTAGCTGGAGAGTATATGTATGAAACGACTCAGAGATTCCATCATTTTTCGCTTTAAATGGATTTTAAATAACAAAATGATTTGATGTAGTCACTTACACGACTAATCATGAACGAACTGGCATTCATGTCAGGCTAAACTAAAGCAATGATGAAACGTGAAAGCCATACTGGAATAAGTTTGTCAATTTCGATTAGCACAGCCTTCGTTTGGAGAAAGAATATAAAAAATTTTGATTTTTACACGGGTTATCGTTTGACAACTTGCTTTTAAAAGGCGTCGAACGTAAAGAGAGACTAGAGGAAAACAGGAAGAATTTCCACTTCCTAACAACGAATACTAAAAGCGAAGGAATTAGGGGATCTGAATTGACTATAATTGACATGCCTCAAGCCAAAATGAGGCTAACATTTGAGGTGTTTCCTGTGTAAATAGTTGAACGCTTTAAAATGTTATGCTAATCATGTTCTTGTGATCAGTCGAATGAATATACATAACGTGTTTAGATGTTAGCGGTGAGATGGATTTTTTCTTAAACCAAAATTCTAAGTAAAATTCCAAATAACCACTGTATACGTTTTTGCCAGAATATAAATTCATTCTAATTAGATCTTGCCATTCTAAGCATTTTCATATTGCCATTGTGCCGCCGGTATTGCCGTTTTGAGCCAATTCCGAATTGCCATCTTAAGATTTCCATATTGCCATTGTATGTGATTGCCATCAGCGTCCGCATCATAAGTAAGCTTCGTAAGCTCGAGCTTACTAACTTTTTTGTGAAACGCATTTAAAAAAGGGTTAGTAATGAAAAAAATCAACTGAAAATCTTTATCAGTACCAAGTTGGATATTTTAGGAAGACAAATCCGCATTAAACTTTTTATCTGAATGCCAGAAGACTCAGTAAAGCAAGTCATACAGTCTGCGATGGGACTGGCTTAAACTTCAAGCAAGCTTATTTCATTCATGATACGAAAACGAACAATAGAGCCTTTATTAGTCATCCTGAAATTGACAAGCAAAGTGGTACCCATAAGACCTGCATTCAGTTTTCATGACTTCACCTTCTTAGCATACGTTGCTGGTCCTTCACACGTACCTTAAGGAAACTGAAAATGAATGCAGAACCTCTTGGAAAAATGAATGAAACATTTTTTCAAAGGAATCAACTCTTTGATACAGGCACACCAAACCCAAAAATACAATTTCTTGAGTTTTGTTTCAAAGAAAACTTAGATTAAAAATTGTATGCTTCACTTCACATGTTGAACCCATTGTTTTGCATGCCTCATATTTTATGGAGAGCATTTAAACTTCATTTTGCTTTCGGAATTTGAAGGGAAAAGACGCGACACCAGCAAGCTTGTAATTAAATATTTTTCTGCTCAAACTCCACGAGACGATCCAAATCTTTTTTATCTTTTTATCTTTTTTACCAAAAGGGGTTGTGTGCATTCATTTTGCTGAAAAATTCAAACGTTGAAAATTAGCTACACATATGTACATAAGTAAAGCAGTCAGGTAAACCAAATACTCTGAAAATAACTTTGGAGCTTTTTGATCGCAAAAGTGGAAAAATCCCAAACGATACATCAAATTTAATAAAGAGTAGGGAGGGACTCTGGAATGAAGTAGCGAAATTTTTTAAATATCTTAAACCGTTAAAAAGATATTCACTTTTTAAAGTTATATAAGTTGAGAGCAATGTATTTAAATGGAGCAATCAATCTAATTTTGGAAATCTATGTGCAATCAATGTAAGTTGGAAATCTATGTAAGTTGAGAGCATTGTATTTAAATAGAGCAATCAATCTAATTTTGGAAATCTATGTGCAATCAATGTAGGTTGGAAATTTATGTAAGTTGAGAGCAATGTATTTAAAGGGAAAAGTGGAAGGATCTACCCTTTTAGAAGACGAATCTACCATCAAAATTGGTAGATTCTTACGCTACGGTAGACAGGTACCCTAAAACAGTAGACACTTGAAGCCAGTCTTTGTTTTAAGCTGAAGTACCTAGAGTGTCATGCTAATGGGTCTTGCGGTCTAGCTTGAGTGACTGACGCATGCTGCTCAATTTGTTTTTGTCTCGTGAGCATATGGCATAAGCATGGCTGCTAAGAAAGCTGTAAAACATGTGGAAAACTGTTCCGGCTGTATCAGATGCCCAACCTGAAACTAATTGGCGCACATTTAACAGCAAGAAATTAAAATGTTCACGAGGGACCCAATATTATTATAGTTCGCTTGAGGGAAGAAATGAATGGAGACATATTGGAGACGGACGTAGAGTTCCTGAAAAATAATAGAGAGCATGAAAATCACAGACCACCTTATCTTGGTCTCACTCCAGACCAAAAAAGATGCGTGAAGATCCTATTAAAAGCGAATATGTTACAACACCAAACGACATACTTCGGCAGTTTCAAATTAAAGAGAAGACGGAACTTTAGATCTCGCTGGAATTAAACTAGATCTTCAGGACTAACTTTTATTACTAACTAAGATTTATTGTACCTGATATGCATTGTTATGTATATATGATGACGACTGGCTAGAATTATGTATGTTTATATGCTTGACTGCCTAGAAAATAAAAAGGTAGACACTTTACCCAGAATTCATCCGCAATTCAATAAATTAATTCATAATAAAAAAATGGTAGATTCATGCTATGGTAGATTCCTCCTCTAAAAAGGTAGACACCTAATTCATTACCGCATTTAAATGGAACAATCAATCTAATTTTGGAAATCTATGTAAGCGACTTTGGCACAAAGATTGACCTGCAATTTTTGAACAGTTTAAGATATTGAGATGAAAAGACCCAGGTACAAAGCACAAAGATCTCGATCTGCAATTCAACCAGTGGGAACCAGCAATCAGCTAAAACACTTTGAGGAAAAGACATCTAAAAAACTTTGGTTTATCAAAGCTAAAGTGTACCAAAAGCTGATTATGGATAAACTACGCATAAACATCAACATTGAACAAATTAATTTCTGGTATATGTAGCAGTTTGTATGTGAGTTTTCGAGTAATGGTGGAAGTGTATATATGATTCTTGTTTTTTTCTTGTTATCAGGAGTAAGGTGGATTGGACATAAAGTTTTCCAAGATTATTTAAAAGCAATCCTAGCAACGAAGGGAAGACATCAGGTTAGATATTCAAGCCAACGAAATTGAAGGCGTAGGAAAAAATTTTCCCATCCAGTTCCTTAGCGTTCTTTTTTGAAACGACGTGTCGTGGGCCGACATGTTTAAAGTGGCCCAGTATTAATTGAAATGAACTATACATCGTGTCATTTAACAAATTATGCTGATTCCTCTATGAAATTAAAATATCGAGTGATGACATTCCAAAAATTGCAGTAAATATTGCCAAGTCTGTTAGGAATTTTGAAATTAAAGTGCAGGTAATCGCCAGGAGGTTTCCGTATTTGCATACATATTTCTAGCTCTCCTATTCATAGAACAACAAATCTAACTAAAATTTGTCCAATCCTTCCTGTGACTTTTATCCTTTTATGTTCATTTTTTGTTAAATTATTGCCATATTTGCATAACATTGAGGAATCAGCTTTTTTTACAATAACACGATGGATAGTTCATTTAAATTCAATCTGACCCACGGCACATTTCGCCCCACGGCCCGTCGTTTCAAAATCTACGCTTAGGACCTGGCCGGGAAAAATATCTAACCTGATGTCTTCCCTTCGTTGCTAGGATTGCTTTTAAATAATCGTAGAGTTTTCCATTTTATATACCTAATCCACATAGACAAATTAATCATGAATGTTTCATATATGCGTAACGATAGTACCTACTATATGTATCTAACCGTGTTCATTTGTTTTGTACATGCTTTAGATACTTAGAGCTAAAATATAATATATATGCCTTTTGTAACAATGAATAGAATGTCATGCTGGCCCACACCTCCAGTGGAGCACATGAGCAACTTTTAGTTAATGCTTGTGTAAGGTTTTCTTCCCAAAATTCTATGCCCTTAATAAGCAATGCAGCAGAGCTGGAGAAAGTGATAATATTTTGTAGGATGAGTGTAGAAGTCAAGCTAGCCTAGCCTACCAAACACGACAAGAAGGTCTAGAAAATAAATACATGTGTATGGAAGCCACAAGATATAGCATGTTCATGGGTTCCATTTACTACAATGACTACTGCTACCTCCGCACATCTTCTGGAGTTTTACATCTATATAATGTACTGGATCAATAATTTTTTGGATGAGAAAAAATCAGCTTTCTCATGGAGAGAGGGAAGGAGAATGCATGGTACTGCTGGTCTTTTTGTCTACTTGAATCAAGAATATGGATCGTCCTGCTTGGCCAAACTAATACGGCCACAGCACATGCTCCTATAGAAACATGCGAAATAATAATGTGCGATGCGAATATGAATGTTTCGTTCTTTGAGAAAAAATAAAGATTCCAAAAAAGGGAATTGGAAAGTTCAATAAATATGGAGGGACAACAACTAGTGTGGAATTTTAGTCGAAAACTGTCCGACCAATAAAGTCTGAAACTCTGTGAAAGGTTAATTAGTCCCATGTTATACATTCCCAGACCGCTTTCTTGAGCTCCCGAAAGTATTTGTGATTGAAATTAATTGAGAAAATTTGTAACTCTTCGAAAAGGTATTGGAACACGGTAAAGGTTAACGTGCATATTGACTAACCTCTCTTGACATGACGACATCTCCAAATATGATGTTGACCTAGGGACTCTGACCTGACCTATGGAGCTGTACTGTACAGGAGCTCGCGGATGCACTCTTTCGGAGTTTAGAGCGATTACTAATACGGCGATTGAAAACCCGAAATAACACACACTAGCACGTTCCTCTCTTTTTCTTTACCTCCAAACTGGGTTTTTGAATGATTCTGCGAAAGTGCCCCACATAAAAGCCCCACAATATCCAGATTTACCTCTGAAGCCCGCGTCCCACATTTAAAGAAAACGCTAGTGTCACAGTAATTATAAATCTTGAAATTTTCTCGCAAAATAGATGTAGAAACAATGATTTACAAGAATCTTGCTCGATTCATTCATGATGAACGTAATAATTCTAGATTTCAAATATTTGATGAAGAAACAATTAAATTAAAATGTCAAATGTTGTCAAATATAAAATGTAAAACTAGTGTGTCGCTAGTTAGAAAACTTGTACCGTATCTAAACTAGACATGTCATTTCCCGTGCTGGAAGAAAGTTTCAGAAGATGGTGCCGTCCATGTCTTGTTTGTATGCGAATCTTGGAATACAGAGTAAAAGCTGTGACAAACTATACATGAAATAATTTTTTTAAGGAATTCATGAAATACATGATTTTTAAAGAAAAAAAAATAAATCAAAGGTACGCACAGGAGTGCAACGCTAGCGTTTTTTAAAATGTGGGACAAAGTCTTAGGAGCACAAATCAAAAATTATGAGAATTTTTGTTTGTTATGACGTGCTTGATTTTAAACACACACTTTTGAAAAGGGTCATAATTTACGACGACTACGACTAAAACGACTGATTGGACTATAAGAGACGGGTAATGCATTTCACCGAAACGATCTAAAGATGATAACACAGTTGCAAGTTGTCTTCCTTCCATTCTTTCGAACCATAATTTTATTCAATGAATTGCATCTTTCAAGCTTTCTTTTCACACTATTCCTCTTCTGAACGCTCTCTCGGCCGAGCTCCTTTCCTTTCCTTTGTAAATTATCAATTGCTTCTTATCAACACCACATAGTGAAACACTTTCTGAAACTCGTCCCTTTTGTCTCCAGCTCTCCAACTCTTCCTCTCACCATGTCAACATTACCAGATTCACTCAGACTCGTTTTCGTGCTCGCGATTATACTTATTGTTTCTCAGAGAAAAAAGTAGAACAGGGCCAGGGCTACTAAATATAGAGCCAGCTGCTAATAAACGCAAAACCACGGATTCACCGGAGTGTTTGTATTTTCTGTAAAAATTCCAGAAATTTTAGGGGCTGAAACGAAAACTTTGGGTTCTTCCAAGCACAATCCGATCAAGTTGATTTATCAGAAATTTTATCCCGGAAATTTGCCTAAAATCCAGTCTTGTAATCCAGCAAGAATCCTGAGCCAATACCAAACCCCGAACCAACAAGAACAGCAACTTATCCCTGCTCTCCTCCTCACAAACCTTCGGCAAGAAGCTGTTCAAGCAGTCCGTACAAGCGACCGTATTGCACTGCCAGAGCCTAAGAAAAAAGTGCTAAACCAACAGCGGAGTCTGATTATGGATCTTTGTTACTGAATACTACCACCCTATATAAAACAGCAGAGAATATAAGATAGACCAATGTATGTTATCTATCATTACCATTTTTCCTTCGTAGACCTCGACATGAATATGAACTGAGCTTACTCAGGAAAAACGAAGTCAGGCTCAATTTCTCCATTTTTTAGAACTCCTTTGCTTCCAGGAGGTGTACGACTGGCTGCTGCTCCTCGGTCGATGAAAGTCTTTCATGCTCGCGAAACTATGTTTAATGGAAGGAACATCTCCCTTACCTTATTCAAGGAAAGAATAAGCAAAATATCTACCTATGGAACTATGATTTTATATTATATTATATTGTTGGATCCCTTCGCTTCTCTGCTAACATATATACCGACATCAACACCAAATGTGATTCGACTGAAAACTCATTTTTGTTCTTAAAAATTTAAAACATGGAACTCATTATGATATATTTAAGGCTTTACATGCAGAACTCTGCGTTTGTGGGTAAAGTTAGTTCATTTAAGTGTGGATTCTTAGCATATTTATCTTCGATTCTTACTTTCTTCTGAGTTATTCATAGGTACATACATACAATACATACCAATTTTTCTGAGTACTTGATTTGTGTGTATGATCTGATTTACTTGGCATTCTGATCAACAATGAGAAAAAGTTTACTAATCTCAAAATCGTAACAGCTACTCGCATCATCATGCAGGATCTTGGAATACATAAATAGATTGGCTTAAATTGTTTCAAATTCAATGTAAACCAATTTCAAGAAGGAAAGACAAACAGATTAAGTATCACGTTTGATGTTACTAAAACTGAAGGAAATATATTCGCCTTCAGAGCCCTATATAGACTATAACAAAGTTGTCGGAGTACAAGTTCGGGGGAAACGAGGAAATTCCGAACAGTTTCTCGCACATTCGTGTGATATTCCTGTACCCGCGCCTTCCAATAGATTTTCACAGCTAGCTTGGTTTGGCTTGTTGTCTGCCCTGACACACATTTTCAACCTGGAGTTGGAATGGTTTACATGCGTCTTTTGCCTCCCTATGTTTTGTGTGCCACCCGAAGAAGGTCTAGCCTAGATCAACTTCTCCGATATTTCAAACTGAGATGTGCTTGCTTGGTCTTGGTTTAAGAAAAGTGGAACACGAGTTACAACCGACCCTTTTGTGCCTTATGTACCTTTAATAAAAGCTCATTTCCTCGATATCAACGGAGTCCCTAAGCAAAATGTATATGCATATTACTGCTGTGGGCCTAAAATGTGTCATGAGTTTTGTCTCAAAATGATTTTACGACAGAGTGGCTACAAGCAACGCTGGCTACCACTTCAAAAACCTAAGGACCACGCTGGCAACAGCCCTAAATTTTGAAGTACCACAATGGCAACACGTATGATCACTCTGGCTAAAAAAAATTTTACCAGTCTTGAAGCTTCACACGCACGATTATGTTTCATGGAGAAACGAAATATTTTGATTTTCCTCTCTCTCCACTCTCGTTATCTTTATCCTAATGCATAGTGTATGAGAAAAAAATGAAACTTGTCTCAAATGTTGATTTCATGTCAGCCTCTTAGAGCTGTATTCGGTCGTCTAAGGATGGACATTTTTTATTATCATGTATCAATAAAGCTAGACTTGATGAACGTGCGTTTGGCTTTATCTCAAAGTAACAACATTAGCAAATAACAAACAACCGTGTCATAAGATTGGCTGAGCCAGTATTGAAACGAAAAAAACGTGGGATGAGTTCCAAAATTAACACTACCATCCCCATTCCAGTAATTAAAATAGGGTAAAACATTTTCGAAAATGTAATATGTTTTCTGGACCAATTTAGCATGCTAATTATAGATATGATGCTCATTCATAAAAATTAACAAGTTTCGCATTTTATTAACAAAAGGACGGTATGTATTCATTTTTGAACAGGGAGCGTCCGAAAATCGAGTTTTGTCTTCTTCTTCACAGTGTATGTAGAACATCACATCAGAAACACATTGCAAAAAACCCGAGGTCGAAATTCGATTCCTGACTAGAGTTATGGCTATTTTAAATTTCAAAAGGGGCGTTTTTCGGAATTTTGCAACGCAATTTTCAATATGATTGCAGTCGTAATTAAAATATGCAGCTTAAAGAGAAAGATCTGATCTACAGTATAAGCAAAAAATCTCACTTGGGTTATCTTTTATTTTTTAGAAAAAAATTCCGACATTTTGTGAAAATGATACGCATAAGAAAAATCCCCAGTCAATCAGAATGCCGGAACACATAAGTACATGCATACAAATAACTAGAGGTCGGATATCTATGCAAATACTTATCTACTGTAATAAATGTAAATTATGAATTATTTTCATAAAGCATAAGCTTTACTCGTTTTCATCTACACAATTACTCCCATCACCTAATTCTCTGTCACCCGCATCGGCTTAATTGCTTCCAACCTTGCGCTCTGACGCCGGAAGGCTGGACAAAAATCGGGCAATCCCGAGGTACCAAATAATTGAGCATATGTGTGCACAATATCCTACAGCTCTAGCACCTGCTTTACGCTGGCAATACCAGCCACTAATTCTTATCTTTACCATTAACATTCTTCCGATAATAAATCCATATGTGGTATGCCTTTGATGACGTGTGCCTTTGATGGTCTCGGTATGAAGTGCAATCAAGTTTCAGCATTCCCTTTCAAGCTATACTCCACTTTCCAGACCACCTTTCAGACTAAAGACCACTTTTCACACCACCTTTCAGACTACAGACAACTTTTAACACCACCTTTCTGACTACAGACCACTTTTCACACCACTTTTCAGACCACCTTTTAGACCAACTTTGGCAGTTCCTGGTTCCGAAACGAAATGAAACAAGTTAACATAATGATTTCCAAAAACATTGTCTAATTCGCTTCAACTGAATGAAATAATGCACAATTTCTGGTTTTACCATATTAAATTGTGAAACTTACGAAGGCGATATTTAATCGAACATCCTGCACAAACTCTATCCAAAGTTGTCAGGGGGGTTTTCCACTCCTGGTTCGATCAGTTTAACACTTCAAGCTCGAAGCGCAGCGCACGGAGACTTTTGAACTTGTTCCCGCAATGGAAACACGCCAAAAGAGGAGCCATTTCAAAAGTTAATTCAGAATATATTAAGGTTCTAATTCTCAAAATAGTAATTGGACATTAAATACTTTCAAGCTCTAACGCATATATAGTACAACAATGCATAACACTATTTAACAGGAGTAGTTGGTGTGAGCTAATACACATTTTTAAAAACGTTCGAGTTCTAGTTTAATTATTAATGATTGGTCTTATAATTAATTAAAACTAATTACATACTTAAATTTCACTATTCTTTTAGGTTTTTTAAAGTGGAACCGAGAGAAATGAACACACTGATGCCTATAATTAAACGGGAGGTAGCCAAAGTGTCAACTATCCACTCAGACGAATGGTCAGCCTATCGTAGGATTGAACAGTTTAATGACTACATCCATAAAACCGTAAACCATCAAATCAATTTTGTTGACCCGGAAACTGGCTGTCACACCCAGACAATCGAATCGCTTTGGAACCAAGCCAAGAAGAGGTTAGGAATCCGGGTCAACGGAGCGAGTCCATTGCTGGAGAGGCAACTCAAGGAGGAGTGGTGGCGATCGGTCAATTCTAATGAAATATTTACAGCGTATCTTCGTGATATTATGCTTTTAACCATGCAAGCTGCCCGTCCCATCGTTTAATTTTTTTGAATTATGCTGTATATTTTTTTGAATTTGTATAATTTATGCATTAATTTTTTGAGATTTAAATATTTTGTTGAGCGGTAGTTACATCATAGCGTTTTACCATATGAGCTTCTGTAATCATGAGTCATAAACATTATTACTGTCTGTCCGGTACGCATCAAGAAAAACTGAAGGGCATGTACATTTGTTTATAAAGAAATACTTAAACCTCTGTGCATTCTTCCAAAAGTGAGGTCCTGACTTGATAGGGCTAGCATGCATAAAGAAAGCTTGACTCCTCTGTGCATACGTCCCATTTACCAGCAAGGCCTTTTTGCTTAGGTACTCGGTGAGCTGGTAGTTCAAGCTCTCAGACTCAGCCCAAAAACATTCCATTCAACAATCAATGCAAAAAATCAATGCAATTAACAATCAAAATGTACTTCTGGTTAAACGCGAACCTTTTTTGTCACGAATTATTCAAATTACATGCACCAGTTTCGTTTATTAAATGCTAGCAACGCAGTAATAATTTGCATATATATCCGACCTCTAGTTATTTGTATGCATATACACTCGATTTTCGGACGCTCCCTATTCAAAACTGAATACAGATACGAAATATACGAACAGAGTTTTCAAGAAGGCAAATAGATAAGGACATAGGACATTTTGAGATGAAAATTACGGAAGCAGAGGAAGAAGGCATTTTGGAAGGACAAACAAATGTAGTGGCTTTTCGAAAGCACATGAACAAACGAAAATAGGGGCAGCTCTGGAGGACAATCTGATGCACAATTACGGCTTTTCTGGATGTCAACGATGAAATGCTTTGCATTAGTCCGTAATTCTTTGAGCAAGTATTTTTAATGTCATTGTTACCTTAGAAGTACACATACTGCCTCCAGAGAATGGTTTACGCACGTAGTATATAGATTCATCATACATTTGAATTGAAATATATGTATTCCGGAGCATGTCAACCGTTTATTCTTAAAACTTTGAATATCAACATTACTTGTAATTTTGTATGATGGAGTAATTGACTATGAGTATTATGTCAAATTTGCATTCAGATGGTTTTAGATCGCACGACCTATGCCAAAAAGCTTGAATTTTGTGAAAACATAAAAAACGTCACGTACAAAATGTGCCTAATGTGCATGGTAAATCAACTTTGAAAAAAAAATTTGAAATCGGTGGTAGCGTTAAGAAATGTATTAACTTTTGAGGTTTCCGGACCCGTACGGGTTACATACAACCACTTGTGCTACATGCTTAGAAATCTCCCTTTGCCACAAATTATTATGCAAGTAGTTATCATAGATCTAGGATAACGGCACAGTGTACTGATGCTGCTGCCGACGCTACAGTGTTCCTATCTCCTTCAAGAAGCAGAAATCGAACTGAACGAAATGACTGGGTTTTGACTAGGACAAATGAGAATAAAGCGGCAAATCGTTTGAACGAAAACGTAAACAAAGGCTGCAAAAACATTTCAGAAACATCTGATCAGCAGCAAGCAAATGCATTGCATTGTAGTTCATTTTGCAACTAGCTGTTTCTGCTTTCCTTCACCTGCATAGCAAGTGCCATTTACAGATCCTCTTGTTATAAAGTACTAGTGGTGCACATGATTTTTTGGAAGTATGCAGCAGTATAAATCCAAATCATGAAGGAAGAAATAAAATTCAGTAAATGTATGATTTTCAAGGGAAAATTATCAAAGAGTAGAATCACTCAAAACAAAAGCCGCAGTTTCTAATTGAGATTATAGAAAAAGGAGCTTCACAAATGGACCATCTAATATCTTCGCAACGCAGAATTACGTGATTCCTGATTTTCAGCTTCGTATTTATAGTCATTCTGTCTTTGCATGGTATTGATGGAATTTACCAAATGCATTGATAGAATTTACCAAAACGATATTATATTATCATACCATAGAATCATGAATTGTGGTATACATTCGGATAAGTCCACTTCACCTCATAGGGCAAAACATTGATTTTATTGGGCTGCATGAACAATGCATTAACACTGATATGTAATATGTGTCAGAACAGCTAGCAACACAATCAATTAGACAGTAGACAATGAAATGGTTCTTATTGTTGCCAATATACATATGGACTGACCATAAGATTCAATCGATTACTATTTTGATGAAGTCCAACGCGAAAATGTATTGAGAGCATCAAGCGAACATGAAAAATGGACAGTCTTCTACATCGCACGTCAAATCATTTTGCTCTTGTGATACGGAACACAAAATTCATGAGCAATGACAACGGCAATTCATAAAAGCTCCTACTATCAGTTGAAGTTAGCAAGTGGAAATCTATGCAAGAATTGTGCACATGTCCTAATTGATATTGATATTGATGTTACATCTATGCATATATCATTGGGCATTTGCAATTTACTAAGTTCAGTTTTGCGGTGGGTATAGTACTAACGTAAATTGTATTTGTCAGTGCCATAATCCTGTGAATGCGACAGAATGCATGGAAAAGTAATTTATGTACATAGTAGCAAACCATCTTGACCGTAGAGGTGAAATTTGATTGACTTTGCACAGTTGTGTAATTGTGTCACGGTGCATCTACAATTCATTAGAATTGTCCTCAAATTGATTTTAGACAATATGGGTTAGCCCCAGCACCATCCAGCAGCTTTATCTCCATTGTATCCAGACGAAGATTTTTTCTTTGCAACCATCATGGGAGCATTCATAAATTATATAACGGTCGGGGTGAGTGGGAGGGGGTTGTTTGTTCAGTTACGACGTGTAACAGGAGGGGGAGACGGTCAAGCGAAGCTGTTACATAACCAAGAAAAATTCTCAAATTGTAAAACATTTCGTTTCGTTCTTGCTTGTTGCCCCATATTTTCACCTTTGTACTCGTACATCATGCATAGTTTTAGCGGCACCGCTACATTTAGTTCAACAAGAACCGTCGAAAAATCCAAAGGCAATCACATTGACATATTTTCGCATTGACATATTTTGGAAACGTCCTACCAAAATCATATTGACATATTTTAAAAACATGAAGAATTATATTGGCATAAAAACTTGCAAATAAAGTTTGATAATAAATATATTGATAGGTTTTGCCGATTTTGGCATACATATTCATGTAAATACGTCAGGTTGATTATTACAAGTTTTGCACAATGTACTACATCTTCAGAAGAATATTTTACACCGTCAGATAGCTCAAGCGATTTAGGTCCGACAAGTTGAAATATTTAATTAAAAATGAGAACGATT
>JAHZNI010001677.1:0-10509 GCA_027744415.1 Seira ritae | reverse complement strand
TAGTTATAAATGCAAACGGAATTGTAACAGAGCCAGAACCTGAATTATGATTGTTTAAGATAAGATAGCAGCAAGAATAAACTTCTTCTCTGGATTGGATTTGACTTTAGATTATTATATTAATACTATAAGCACTAAACCTTAAGGCGGGATAAAAAAATCAAGTTAAAGTATAATTCAATATGATCTACTTGAGCAGTTCTGCCTCCTAAAAATTTAGCTGTACTGTTTTTCGTTGGAACTAGTTTTTCATCATGCTCTCTAACTCAACTTAGCATTCATCTTCAAATTTAACGATAGTATCACATATCAGCAACAATCACAACATCTCAGTGATATTTCATCCCTTCGTCATTCGTCATCGTTGCCATTCCCATCCCGATCCCATCACATGTCCAAAATTGGTTGGCTTTCACCAGCAAAAACGTATCAACAAACAGAACAAGTTAGCTTGCTTGTGACCATATAATATATAATCGGCAAAAACACGATCTTCTCTCTCAAAGTCCCATACATAAATTTTATGCTAAAAATTCCATTTCGTATAGCTACCATTACATATGACAGGTCATTTGCAACGCCATCAAATGTGTAGATAGCCTATTTAATAATACGCTTTTTTGTACAGATAAATCTGAATAAACTAGCCAATCATACCAAAAACTAATATTCCTTGAAAATCCCTTTTAAAAATGAATTATCATAACATAAACACGTTAACAAATTTACACCTCACTAACGCCCGTATGCTTATCTACAAATGTAGACTGATAGTAAGTAATATTAATAAAATAAGCATTAAGCATCCTCATAATTATTATTAAATGAAAACATACATATTTTAAAATGCCCAGATCAGATATTTAGTTAAAAATTCACAAAGCTGAAAACAAAATTTTAGAACTGCAAAATCCATCCCCATCCCACCATCATAAATATATTCATCGTCATCATCATTCACTTGATTACCGTCCGTTTATCATTCTTGTCAATGTTTCCATTTCTGGAGATCTAGAAAAAATGTTTTGCGACGACCTTTACTATGCAGTTAGCAGCTGGTCAAGCAGGCACCGGAGGAGGCCTTGCCTTTTACAAGCATTTGCCCGTTCTCTTCTGTGGGACCAGGCCATAAAAGCGAAACCTGAGAAGAAATTAAAAACATCTTTGGTGGCATACACATATGCATACCTATGCCGCCGAGCTGCAAGGGTGGACTTTAAGTTAGCCATACCATGCACCTTCAACTTCTATTTTCATGATCGCTGATTGCGATTATTTTCATGATTTAAAATGTACATACAAGCTTTACTCCAAAAGCGAGAATTTGTGTGAGTTCCACCGTGAGTAAGTGGTAATAATAATAATCAAATGATATATTTATGGATGATTTGCTCCTCGCATAATGTATTAAATTAGGATGAACAAGATGCCAGAGGCATGCGAATTTAAACCATGGACTGAATTTTAAATTAGGTACGCATGTATGTATGTAGGTATGCCGTTTCTAACCAAAACTAACCAGCCATTTCAGTTTTCTTGACGAAGATCAATCAACTCTGCTGCTCACAGTCACTTAAAAGCTGAAAAAGGAAACAGGATTTATTGAGATGGCGCAATAATTTAGCTAGGTTAGAAATTTGGTGATGATGATTGCGACTGATATTGATATACCCATTGGTGCTAATTGCCAAACCGAGTCATCCTCATCATTCACATAATATCGTTATCGTCCATTGTCAATAAAAAGTAAAACATTTCCATTTCTGTCTAGCAGGTGATGATAACATTACAACATTCACAGAGACTCGACTGATGCAACGCATCTCAGTGAAAAAACGAAAGAACAGTTGACAAACTTTAAAAAGTAAATTAGGTTGCCAGATTTTTATTTTTTCTGCATTTATTGCATGTGTACAAGCATGAAGATTTCATTTCAAATGATCACACTTCTTGGGATGACATTTCCCCCGAGGCTCGCATATTACGCGGTTTACAACCTCTTCAAATGAACTTCGCTACAATGTTTTAAAAGGGAGATGAAAGAACTTCCACAAGTCAAAACCATAATATTTTTTGAAGCAAATCATCATTAAATTGGCAAAAATTCCTCTTCTCCATTTTCACCCCATATTTCTGCTGAACCGCCATACGTTTTTTTGCTCCATGTTGGTGATACTAGCGAAAGAAATATTTTATGCAGATTTGGAGATAATGTGATCGTAAAAATTATCTCTTCAAAAGATCCTCCTTTTCCACTACGCTTACTAGGTATTCAAGAATGTGGGAGACTGGCCGGCGAGATTTTATAGGCTTAAATTTTATGATGAAGCCCCTTGCTGCAATTACCAAACATGAGTATACATGCATCAATCTTCTATAGTTATAAAGCTTTCTTTTCTACAGCGTTTCCTTTCCAATTCCAAAAAATTGAGCCTAATTTGTTCTTCACCGATTTCCACAATTAATAGTATAATTACAAGCGCAAAAAATTATCAGATTTTGTGACTCACATCTTATCCATAACGGTCACAGTCGCATCTTATTTGGAGTCAATAGAATCGTAAAATGAACAAGGGGATAATATGTGAATTGCCAAAATTATATCATAAAACGAGATACAATTAAATGCATTACATTTCCATTTAGTAAAGTTTATGGATATCCTAAGGCTCTTTACTCTATCTATTTTACCAACCCACACACAGTCATTTCAACAAACGCCAAGCGTCACGATTCTCCCTAGTCATGTCAGAATGCATTACATTAATATAAAATATCACTCATGCCACATCAAGTGAGAGGAACAATAATGAGGAAAATGAATATGAAAAACAAACTTTGCATATAGTCAACAAAAGATAAACGGATTCAAGGCAGATGAATTACAAAAACATAATATTTGATTGAATGCAAATTTTGTAATTTAACGGAAAAAAGCAGTAATCCTATAAGCAAACTTTAATTCAAGAATTTCAATCGAGCTCCCTATCAAGTATCATCAGTTTTTATGTCTACACTTTCAAGTGTTTGAATCATCTTAAATAATAATGTACATATGCATTTAACAAATAAAAACTGGATTTCGTTTTAGTTCTATCTTTTTGATTCTTTGTCATTAGATCAATGTTCTCTACCCATGGCCATGATGACTATGGCCGAACCGAGACCAATGAGCAGAGAAAGAGCAGTTACTTGATTGCTTTACGACGATACAATTTCATACATGCATAGAAGTGTAGTTTTCAAATTAAATCGTCGAAAATGATAGCCATTCTTCATGATTATAGCCATTATTATATGCTTTTCTGGTCAGCTCAAATCTAAAAAGGAATGTTGGGAAGCCAAAACATAAAGCATTGATATTAAGAAAAGAATATAATAATGCTCATGCTCACCACGAAGGCGTTTTTTGTCATTGAGTTATTTCGCATAAAAGTCATGATATAATGGGAGCCAGAGGAAAAGTGCCAACCAAACCGAATCATTCTTTCTAATATTTCCTTTTTAGTTAAATCTCATTGGTACACGCTTGTGTAGCTGTGCCTCGCACCGTTTTTTTGAGTTATGACACAATTATAATGTAATGTAAACATTTTGCCAATCAAATTAGGTTGAAGTAGAGAAGAGGATGAGTGACTCCACACGTCAACTCAATTCCTTAAAAATAGATGTTACACACATTCCTTTTTAAAAACCTAAACAAATTACTCAAGCTAGTTCTACATGGCTAGATTGTGCACAACAGAAAGTTGAGTTAAATGAATAAAATTTTTATGCTTCTCATAATCTAAGCCAAAAAGTAGTCAACAGTTAAAGTGTATAAACATTTGCCCATTTCAGTAAGTTGAAGAAACAGTTGTATTATCACAACTGTTTTCATACTCCTTTCCTATGCAAAAGCTTGATGAAATTGCTATTTAAGTTGCCATTTTACAACGAAAATGAACACACATGAGCTTGATCATCATGATTAGACGAGATTTTCTAAAGTGGACCGTAGTCTAGGAGTAATAGTCACTCTCCCTCTTGACTAAACAAGGAGGGTTTCTTTTTAAATGAAAGGATGAATCATTGTTATGCACATGTACTGCAGGCAACCAAGCCACCTAACAAGAATCAAATGAAAAGGCGTAAGAATCTTTATATAATAGCGCGTATACATCCAACTACACTACACACAAAACGCAATCTCAAGAGGATCAACCAAAGCCTTGTCTACAATTTCGATACCATTCCCGAATGCTGTTTTGCATATTCATATTCATCTTATGCACATCCTTTCAAAATATTTCGTCCTTCATTAATTACATTTCATACCTATTCATGAAGCTAGATCTTGCAATTTTACAGCCGTAGCTAAAAGGTATTTTTGGAAAGCATCATAATATCCCATTCGTCAGATTAAAAATGCTTAGCACGTCATAAATAGTCCAGTTCAGTATTTGCTCGTCACTGTCAACAAATCCTAATAATACGCATCATTAAAATTCTTCGCTTATTTGTGCTTTGCGAAGCGAATACTTTTCTAAGTACTCAAGCTGCCTGTTGCTGACACCGCTTTTGAGAAAAACATGTCATTTAATAAAGCTTGACTTTGAACACTAAACAG
Source organism: Seira ritae (assembly GCA_027744415.1). Lineage (NCBI taxonomy): Eukaryota > Metazoa > Arthropoda > Collembola > Entomobryomorpha > Entomobryidae > Seira > Seira ritae. The sequence goes on along the minus strand of JAHZNI010001677.1, from coordinate 5,900 downwards.
TATTACATTGCATGATTAACGAAGATTAATTCTCATTTATTCATATAAGTGCATATACGCACATTCTTCAACATTTCAACCTCGTTAAAATGCAAATTATGACTTGTTGGAAAAGCCAAACGTCTTTTAAACAAAAGTATGCCAATTAGCTTGAAACTCCGCAAATGGAAAACAAACACTTGTAATTGTAAGCAATGCCACATTTGAAAAGGATGAATCATACAATTGCTAATTCAGTTGAAAGATAAAACAGCGCACGGGCCGGAAACCGCATAGAAATAACTTTGCGAATTGTCAATATTACTTCATCGTCAATAATTAAAACGATGATTATATACATTCCAAAGTATGATAATTAGTAATTACCTACACATTTCATGATCAAGAATGTCATCATTGCACATTTAGAAATGAATGAAGCTGATACATCCATCACGAGAAGGAGACAACAAATATTTGCGTAGGCATGTGTGAAACAAATGTTTCATGCGATTAGTGTGATCTGCGAGTGTCATAATATCCTACTTATGTACACACTACACACACACTATCTCTTTTAATTAAACAAAATAAGTTGATGCATCGCCTGACTCTTGATCTGATATTTGTGACTGATGTGATTAGATGATAAGTTATGCATGTGCCTAAAAACACAAGTAAAAACTGATTTGATACTTTTAAGACACAAAAGTTTGCAATGCACATTAGTAAAATAATATAATGCATTATTTCAGCCCTACTCCACTCCCCACGTTGTTAGCTGATGTCAGTCGATAAATTTGCTCAATTATCTACTTCAACTGAATGAAAGTATTTTTGTTCCAACATTTTCTCCATTCATTCAATCATTCAGCGAAGCTGTCCATTATTTCTGCCTTCGCAAGTGTTACTGTTACCACTACCACTTCCTCGCAAAAAATATTTGATTCAACTAACAACGTCATATGGCAGATTATCAGCTTAATACCACATTAATCCAGTTGAGCGATGAACTCTCTACAAAAGTGCATTCTTCTTTCATATTAAACCATTTCATAAGAACTTTTGCTGACGCATAATTCATTATAATTTACAGTGTACGAAAGTCATAGAGGGATATTAAGTTCATTACATGGTTATTGATGAGCTAACACGCGAATGATTAATTGCTTCCAATTTTTCCCTTGATTGATCATGATAGCGACAGATGATAACTTCAGCGAATTCCACACTTTTCCATCTCACTTACCATTACCATCTCTCCCAAGTTAAATCAACAAGGAGGCAATTTTTTACCATAAATTACCAACACTAACCAGTAACGCTCCGTGTTGTGACTTGCAAGCAAGCAGAAAAGCGATGCGTTCAGAAAAAAATTGTAAATAACACATACAAATTACATCATTCCACATGGGGCCATTAATATTGAAATGAAAAAAATGCTGACTGTCAAACTACATGACAGTTTTGCTAATAAATATTATTATCATAAAGCGTTAAAGTAGACATGCAGTTTTACTATCCAGCAAAATTTCTTTTTCAAAAATTTTCCCAAGTCTATAGATATGCTCTAGAAGTCATAATAATAGAAAAGTGTTATAGAATGGACAACGGACAAGCTTATAATTTAGGCGCGGCAATGTCAGTAGCCCGACCGAAAAACTAAACAGGCAGCAGCATTTTAATTTTCATTGCACAATTAAGTCAACCAACATTAACGAACGCTTGCTGACAAATGAGCTGACTGTGATGGCATCCGTTTTATTCGCCAATTTATCTCAATTCAATACAGCTTTTTAACTGGCTCATTTTCTTTTCATTGCCGAAAAATATCAACAATGCCTACTAAACTAAACAAGTATAAATTATCATTTGCATTGTCATAAAATATATCCTTCAATAAAGAAGTACAATACATACATTATACACATAGTAAATTGGAGTGCGCAAAACATTTTACAACAATGAAATCAGATCAGATCTGCAATTTATTACATAATTTGTAATTTGTCTTGAAAAATTGAACGAGATGTCATTACATTACAATTAAGTTGCATCATCCTTTCATCAAATGATCTGGTAACAAGTATGTAATGTATGAAAGCCACACACCTATTTCAACTTTTTTTCTCGGTTTAGTCTTCTTGAACACGGCCTTATTGTCGGCTTCGCTTTTTGAAGGGATGGTTCAAAAGAAATCTTTAGAGGTGCTAACGTGTCGTTTATGAGCTCCATTACCACATCACAAATCACATTCGTTTTAATGCCTACAATAAAAGCAATTTGAAAGTAACCTGCCTAAGCTAAACTGAATTTTGCAATGATATGTACATAAACATTAGCAGAGATCGCGAATCTTGAAAGCATTTACTGTTACGTTGACGTTGACAGTTTCTGTTCCATAATATTATGCTGATATTTGCTGGCTGCATCAATTGTGTGCGCATGATATGGGGATAAAAAAACTCGCGAAGTTTTGACTTCCCCTCACAAAGGAACTTTCTCCTTGAAATACATACCCGACGACCGTTACATCAACATTAAAATTCGTTATTCATTTCAACGAATTTCTTCTCACAACAAAAAATATCTGCTTAAAATGTCGAGGTTTCGCATTTTCTATTATGACAAAGAATCCATAATGTTTACGCGAAAAATTAATTTTTATTACTCTTCGGAAAGAACAAGCCCCTCATTTTCATCATCGTTTCAGTTTCATCAACTCATTCTTATCCACCCCTCATCCGGAATGTTCAATAATGGTCATTAGTCATCAATGAAAATAAATGAATGAATGAAAGGTTGGTTTGGTGGTTGATGATGGAAGTGGTTTGAGATATAAGTACCTAGTTTTGTTCACAACTCAAGTTTCTTCGTTCACACCTGTCTCATTTTGCGATAAACTCAGATTACTTTTTGTCTTACGCACTTAGCCATCAAAATCTCCAACCAGTAAAAATACAATCATAGTTTCTCGGATCCATCCTTTCAGTGTTTTATGAACTCGAACCAGCAAAATTACAACAGCTATGTACACCAATTCCAGCAACCAACTCTCAACCCCTCCTTTTTATCAATGAATTCAAGCAACACTGAGCTTGAGTAATTGCACCTTGTTTGAACTCAAAGGAATCGATACCTTCAACTTTTCCATTAAACATTTGCCAGCTCAATAAAGAACGTTTTAGCCTTCTCCAGATATGCAATAACGATATAACAATCATTACCCTGAGTAAGCATGTAAACATAAACGTTTTTCCTTTCCGAAAGCCGGTCTTGCCTTGCAATAAAACTTGGAGTTTTTTCTTGTCTAAAAAAATTACAATGAAGCATGAAAAAATCTCTGAATGAGAATTCAGCTCGCTAGCTACTCGCTACCTGTGTGTAAATCGAGAACCGAACAAGCTAATTTCCATCATCATCGCCATCATTTTCATACTTCGATTTTTTTACATCATCATCATGAAGAGGATTACAAAGGTTATTTGATCCAATCTAACAAAATAATATTTCAACTCACGACACACCGCACCGATTTTCATCTACGCTGAGCAAGTGTGTACATTGTACAGGGCAATGCATATTAAAAATTTTTTATACCAGTACTAACAACACGACAAATAAAAAACCAATTCATGAATTATGAATAAAAAAATAAAAGAGAACGGAGAAACTTTAAGATGCAGATACAATATGTATGTACTGTGAGTTTTTAACCATAAGAATTGAACAATACTGGCAATCCCCTCTGCTCAGCACATCACCTGTCAGATCACCGTCAGCAGATAGAGCGTTTTATAACATGTTCTTCGCCATGAAGTGCATTCGCCTCAAAAAAGTCTTTTCATGAGAATCTATCCCGTATGGGGGAGTCTATCTATCACTTTTAAAACGTTCCATCTGAATCGTAATCTAGTCTACGATGTTTGAATTGCAAGCTAAAAATAGGTCTACACACATATACTATTCCAATCTATTAGAAAACTTTGACTGGAAAAATGGTCATTTAATTTCGAGAGGATAAAAATTTATTTTGATACGTGCATCAATCAAAACCAAGTTGGGGCGAAATAAAATAAATTAATAATTTACACGGGCAAATAAGAAGCTAAAGGGGAAACAAAAGATTGGGCTGATAGTGAATAGTGACAATAATTGTTTCTCCCCTACCTCGTTCGAAGTGACAATGAAAATTGAAAGATACATTAGCGAGGCGAGTCCATTCGATTCTATCGGTTATTAGATCGACCTAAAACACTTCTCCGCATGATTCAAAGGTTGATAAAAAAATTAATGTTTTTTGCCTCACTGCATATGTTCAGTTTATGACGTCTTCACAAAAGGACGAGAGAGACTGACACGTTCTCCTTCTTTGATCATTTTAGTTCAGAAGACATCATACACAATTTTATTCATGCAGATGAAGTTGCAGATGCAGTCTGCTTCATTCTTGAAACCAATGGAGTTCAACATTTCTGTAACAAATCTTGCGCCAGGCAAGACATACCCGTTTTATTGAATAAGTTAGAAGGTATCAAATGTTCATACTACATAACTACCTACAGTGCAGTCAAATTGTTTTATATTTTAAAACTTTAAATCCCTCGTTCCCGTGTTATTAGGAACCAGAATGACCACTATTTTATTAATGTTTTATTTGGATGTAAAAGCGTAAAAAGTAAAACCCAGGTATTCAATTTAAAGTTAGAATCAAGCTGATTTTTCATTAATCCATTGACTACGGGCAAACCTATAATTGATTTATATCGGATTGAAAATCAACAGTCTACAATCGAGATTCCTTGAATGGATGTGATGCTCGCCTTTGTCTGCTTTAATCAAAATTCACATGCATGATTTATACCGTGTAAATTCTTGATAAAACACAAGGTTTTGGCCACAAATGGAAGATGTCACACAAACGAAGAAGGAAGATGGATCTATAGCGTCTCAATTGAAACCAATATGAAATCAACTGTATGTTATTGGAATTGAGCAAATTAAACATCTCCATTTTCCCTTTTTCCTATCACATTTCACTCATGTACAAAATTTTTTAGCTACTCACAACGTCACAACAACTCCGAAATTCAACCCGTATTTATGTAACCGAAAGGCGCTAATATAACGACACGGGTGAGTGCAGATCTAAAGGAGCATGAAAACTACAGCATCATTCTGGCAATTTTTCCCATCTTAGGTATGCAAGGTTCCTTTGTTGTATTCAAGACCACGAGAAGGAAATTGCGATGTGCCATTTCATCTTTATTCAGTTCTTCCACAAGACTACAAGACCAAAGTCCCTGTTCTCTTTCTTTATAGCAACTTTGTTTCTCTCTGATCTCTTGTTCACTTACTTTTTTGCATTTTAGTGGCATGGAATAATGGAATCATGTACAAAATATTACACTTCTAGCAATCAGAATTTTCTTTTTCATTTGCCCTGCTCAACAAAAGTTAGTAAAGTCTGTAAATAGCTAAAAGATAGTATGGTTTCATGATGATTAAACTTCTGAAATTCCAAAGCTTGAGTTAAGAAAACCACCTGGTCTGAAATATATCCAACTGGACATCCCCAAATGAAATGACGGTTCAAATTGGAGCAAAAATATGAACAAAGAAAGCCTCCATCCTGTACTGTATACGTGTAGAATGGAAGTCGCAGCTTCTTTCCAGCCCCTCCGAGTTTTGGAGAAATTAATCTGAGGCATGTCATTGTCATCATTATTCATCATCATCCTCTTTCCCAAATAATATAATATTGTTTTACTAAGCTACGTTCGTGGTTTTGGCCATTGCGTGCAGTAGAATTTGTCGAACAGATATCGCACTTTTAACATGAGTACATGACGAAGCAACGAGCTTCTTCTCTGTAACAATTTTTGCAAGTTATTGAATATGGATTAAATATTAAATACACC
>JAHZNI010001676.1:0-11099 GCA_027744415.1 Seira ritae | reverse complement strand
GATGCTAAAATAATAAAAATGTTTCGAATGTGAAATGCAAAGCCATCTTTGAAAACATAAAAACTAGATAATTACTAAAATAGCAATTTCGTTAATGGTTAGTACTTGAAATCCAAACTCAGGTTTATGCGGGGGCGGTTGCGTGTCGTAAAAGGCCCGGTGCACTAATTCAGTGAGGAGAATGTTGTTCTGCAGTTTAACTTTGATATAGTGCTTCTCAGGAAAGTCGGTAAACTGGGTGGTTACGTTGTTCGGATTTATTGATTTTGAGGATTCAGTGCAGGAGTCAACATCAGAAAGGTTACCTGAGAAATAAATTGAACCTTAAGTTATAGTTGTAGTTTAATGTGTGATTTAATTGATGGAAGCACGAACCCGCAAGACAAACCCCTTTCATTTTGTGAGCCAAAATCGAAAAAGTATGATTCGCCTTATCCCCTTCCCCATCGTTACCGTGAACGTTATGGGTGACGATAAAACCTAGAAGTCTCGAAAAATTAAACTTTCGGAAAGTTTCAAAATTCGAATGATATGGTACTAGACTTGCTTACATAAAATTAAGATCCCGAGCATGATTTCTCCTATTTTAATCAAAGAACCTCAATGACGTGCTCAAACGACTAAGTTTTGGAGTCATTTTGGAGTTAAGTTTTCATAATTTATTGAACGCAATTTCAAAAGAGCGATCCTAAGAGAATGAACTCATTGTGTTGGACCCAGAATTTCGTAACTCGTAACGGATAGATTATATCATAGTATTCTTCCCGATGACCTTCATCCCAGATGTCGAAAAACATGATTTAGTAAGTGCATATTAAGATATGTACAAGCATCCTTTTATCCTTTCTTGTAGTCCATACAGTTTTATTTACACCAAATACAAATGCAGGTACTGGGGTATGAGAGAAGAGAATATCATTTTCATTTATTTTTTTAAAAAAACTGATACTTTTAAATTTAAATTTAAAAATCCAATATTGAATTATGCATCTAGATTCACCCCAAAGTGAAATTTAAACAAGCGCAATTCCTCTTGAACAGAAAATATGTTTTATATGACAATGTCAGTCCATCAATCCTATTTTACTTGTACGACATAGTCCTGAAACTGTTGCCAGCATAAGGAGATTTGTATGAGGCTGTGCTAAAATATGACGCGCCACCTGGTCCGCCATAAGATCTTTCACTGGAGAAAGTAGATGTCCTTGGCCCATATCTAAAAATTGAATTGCATTATGATCAGATTACTTGCCTTCGATCCATTTTAATTTTTTATTGAATTTACCCATCATCTCTTGTCGAGGATTCTGTGGTGGAGTAGCTGGTTCTGGAACCGCCAGGACCGCCCAAGGAGTCTGACGATCTCACTGTGCTCCTTGTCACAGTCTCAACACGGCGGGTAGTACTGCCCGAAATCGGGGATGAACTCTAAATTTTATTTTCAAACATAATTTACCATGACTTAACTTTTGGCTTTTAAGCGGACTTCAAAGAAAAATGCAGTTATAAAGCTTTACCGTGTACTTCAACAAAGTTGGACTTACAGGGTAGGACGTACTCGAATAGTATCTTCCCGACATTTTAAATCTGAATTTTTAAAACAAAAAATAGCGGTGCTAAAATATTATCTTATCTAAAGCTTATTCTCACCCACTCTACTAACCTTGTTCTGAAATATGTTGAAAGGAGAGCGAGAAAAAAGTGGAGGATGCAGCGCCCCAACTCGAACTTGACTGACTGAGAAAAAGCAAAAGTGAAGCAAGCGTAGATATTACCTTTCAGAGAGCTTTTCTTCTGCTTTTCATTCGTTGAGTGCATAATATGGGTATGTGTCATCTCTGAGAAAGTTAATTTTAGGTTTCTGGCTGCCACCCAAAAATCTTTTCAATGTGTATCAATTCCACTTATTACATCTACAACTAATAATATTTTACGAGATTTGAGAAGTTGCAGATATACATGCATAAACAAAATGAAGATAAAGGTTGTATAGATTGTGCTGTTGGTGATGAGCAAACGTTTAATATTGTAAGACGTGTTGGTGGACCACTGCCCAATTCAATGGCAAAAAATGCGAGGAAAGTTTTTCCCCAAATTTTAATCTCCTCTATCTATTGCGCCATTGAGATTAGGACGTCGGATTTCACTTACCTAAGTATATGGATGAGTGGAACACTTCTCCTGGTTTCATTATTCATCCTCAAAGACAACTTTACACGTTTTCACATTACATGCGACCTATTTTCTTGGCATTATCGCCCTATTAAAAATGCAATTTGTGTGGGATGCAATATGAAAACAACACAGACGTCAGACCATGCCAGTTTCAAAACAAAAATCATGTTCTGTTGGAATGAAAGTGAAAATATACTTCTTTGATGATTTCACCATCGCTTTCATGAAAAACACATCGCACGTTTAGGTCTGGATTTCGAACATTTTAAATTTATGCACAAAGGCACATATACATACATATACATACATCAGTGGGATGAGCATTTTTTATTCATCTGTAGTCCAAAATGCTTTTTCGTGTATTGTTTTATTACTATTACTAATAATCAATGAGAGTGGTTCAAACATATGTGCATGCATACAAACATAATTTATAAATATCTACCTGTGTGATAACACGAATTTTTAAGTGGCCTAATTATTATTAATGGACTAAGTTTATTAATTATTAATGAATTATTTTATTTTTCTTCTCATCTAGATTGTCTAATATGGATTTTCTAAAATGTCAAATAATTACCAAATGTCCACAATTTCAACCAACATCAATTTTGCCATCATCGTGTAAAAACTGCATATTTCCAATAATTAGTGAACTTCGCATCAGCTATTTGACACACACAGCAATTAACCAATTAAACAGTTCCTCGTCATTAAAAGTTGAGAAGGAAGTCATAAAAAAGCTTAATTGATTGCTTGATTTCTTTTCACTAGAATGGAAGGCGTATTGTCATACTTAGATTAGAGTAAAAATGAGTTTTATCTCTCATTTTGCTAAGTTTTGCCTTTTCTTTCTCATTTCACCCCAATTTGCATTATCGGGTTCCGATTCAAATGGAGAAACGTTCGCAACTTTTCCTTCACAATCAAACAATCAAGACGCTGATCAGCTTTACAAAATGTGTAAGAATGAAATTGGCGGCCATGAGGTAATCCAAGGAATGCGACGGGGCGTTTGCATAGCATACAGAGATGGTACGGAGCCAGCAGCTGGGAAGTTTATCCCGGAGTTGAACCAATGTCGATTTTTACAAGATGGAGTGGAAACAAAGAAAGCTTGGTGCAAAGTAAAATGGTTTTCGAACTTTTTCAAACAAGTAATTCGCGGGAAACTGTGTATGTAATAACTATAAAAAAACTTTTCAGTTTCTTCTCCCGTCCAATGGTCGGATTCAGTGGATCGGTACCACTGCCTCAACACTCCCAAAGGATATTATACCTATTAAGGCAGGGCTAAACGTGTACGCATGCCGAATAGCACGAAATGGTGACTTAGTCGTAGGAACCTTAAAGAAGGGATCTGACAAATGTGTTGCTGCCCATAGTGCGTATGCATTAATTTGTCATAAGACTCATTCAACGCTAAAAGTAGTTAAAGTGTATGCATAATAATGGCATGGAATGTTAATGATGTAGAAAAACAAGAGATTTCTTCCACACATTTTGAAGTCAGAGTGAGATCACGACTCGGTGTCCTTTTGCAGAGGATTGGCATTAAGTGAAAAAAGACAAGTTCATAGGACAATCGAAGAGAAGATATAAATACCAGCAAATAATTAAACCTTGGCCAGCTTATTGCCCAAACACACATTTTGAAAGCAAATTTCAATGAATGAAATAAAATTTACTTTTTTACGCAATTATACTTGTGCATGTGTACCAATAATGCATCTGCTCCCTGGTTTGGTTATTTTCAATAAATTCTAGGAATCGTATCGCTGCATCCATTCATGATGGGCTCAGTCTCTAAGTATATTCAATTATTTTCCTTGTTCCTGCTCATATACATCCCAGCCTCTACGTTTGGTGCTAATCTTACTTGGGTGACTGCGGACAAATTTCTTCCCGCCACCCAAGAAGCTGCCGGAGTTCGAGAGGGGAAGAAATACTTCATAGGTCGAATGGCATGGGAGCAAGGAGTTGTACTTGGAAATTATGTCCCTGTGGACGGGAACTTTTACTTCACCCACAAAGGCAAGCAACAAGGAGTAAAGCAGAGAAATGTGAATTTGCAAGTTCTCACCTATCCTAGCGGAGCCGTCACATGGGTAACGACAAAAAAGTTGATTTTGATTTCAAGTCATGATTATCAAGGCAATTTCTTGCCAGGTTCGAAAAGAACATGGGGACGGACGTTTACCGCGTAATATACTACTAGGAGGAATCCACCCCGAAACTAATGAACATCTTTTCGTCTGCAGAGCGCGACATGAACATGTCCTCATCCCAGGACAAATGCAAATCGACGAAGATTTGTGTGTAGTGAATTGGTGTATGAAAGAAAAACTATGAAAGACTATATATCATATATCATAAATCACTACAGAAACTTCTGACTTATAATTTATTTATATTTCACTTTAATGGCTATAGATGGAGAAGAATATAAAAAGGAAAAGTACGAGCTACTTGCGATATCCCTGTACGGCATGATTAGAAGAGTCACTGTTTAATTGTTAATTGAACGTGCCAATTCAATCAAATTATGTTACAATGAACAATGTGTATTTGAAGGTTATCAGATTCATTTTAGTCGACAAAAGTTTCACTGACTACAAATCAAACTTAAAGAATACGTCATTATCATCATCATGTTGACTTTGGCTTCAGTTAGCTTAAAGCTATTGACAACGTTTCTCACAATTCTATTAATTTCACTTCCTTTAAATGGAGCTGGTACTATTAACTGGCAACCAGTTTCCAAAGCAGACTTCACCGTTTTAGAACAGGCAGGTTTTATGCCTAATGCAAAGGGAAAACCGACCCCATATTTCATTGGTCGCATGGAATACGAGGACGGAGTAGTTTGTGGTATCTACGCTCCTTCAACCGGGAATTTCTGGTTTGCTCTTAATCCAAAGAAGTCGAAAAAGATTTCGAATCCAAATGTGCAAGTACTTGCGTACGACAAAGGTATTACGTCATGGGCAGTGAAAGAGACGGGAAAACCTCTACCGTATAACATTGTAATTTTCCATTCAATTCAAATTAAATAAAACGATTCTTGTCTAATGACATCATCTGTGACAATGAAAATTCTTTTCCCGAAGATAATGGGTGGACTTCATCAAGTGACCAAAGAGCGCTTGTTTATCTGCCGGGTTAATCACTCAAAAACTGGTGCTGTAATACCTGGATGGGTTTCATTGAAGAATGACAAATGTGTGATTGGTTCGAGTAAGGACTCTTTCAATATTGTGCCATGATTTAGAAGCATAATAATATGTTGTATGTACTCATCTCGTTTCTGTTTTCAGAAAATATTAGTGAAGCTCATGAAAAGTATGAGATGCTTGTTTTGAATTGGTATGGAATCGTCACAGATGCGGTTAGCTGACGAGATTACATGCACATAAATGAGACATTACTAAACTGATGAGCATTTTATAACGTCTAATAAACTGAATTACCTGCGCATAGCGACTAATTAACAAACAATAAAATCTCCATTTTTTGTCTTAAGATTGCCCTCATTTGCCTTTCCTTGTTTCCATCTTTCCTTGTTTTACGTTCCACCTGCGCATACATACCATTAATTTGCAAACACTATTCTTACATTGCTGTATTTTACGACATGGCGTATTGCTTAAAATACTTCCTTGCAATTTCACTCATCTCATCGTTTTTTCAAAGAATCCATGGTTATAATGATCTACACAAATTCAGTTGGGTCTCGCTGAAATCAGTGGACATAATAAATGAACTGGAGCCACATGGATATTTCCAAAACGGATCAACCGGAAACTACTTATACATAGCCAGAGCAGCAAAAGATATGGGACACGTTTTGGGTTATTACCACCCAGACCTTGCTCTCCTACTCGCGGGCGATCAAGAAGGAAAAGAAGTAGTGCATCAGAGAGGGGACATAAAAGTGCTAACATATGCAAAAGGAGCTGTTTCCTGGATTCCAGTAGAGAAACAGGGTGGCTTTCAACCTCCGGCGGATCTAGTCTTGGGGGGATCAAGTACCACTAGAAGGGTCAACCTTTTCATTTGCCGAGCTTCGGTTAATAACCACATTATAATTGGATACTACATGTTCCATCGACCCAGCGTTTGTACCATAGCATACAGTTAAGTCTGAGCTAAGCAATGTCTTCATTTCTAAGTAAAAATTAATTATGTATCTTCACAATCTTGTTTGAATAACAGAAAACAAAGAAATCCAGGCTGATGACTTTGATCTACTTACTTACAACGCGTACGCAATAACGCGAGGGTTGGTAATATGAGTTTAGCAACAAGATCCCAGAAATTTATAAGAAAATAATATGTTTGTCAAATATACATTTAAGTGCGATTTCTCTATTAATATTCATTACATGAAGTCACGTACACTTTGGACCATAAAACTTTTAATGGGTGCAAGTTTGCATCACATTCACAATTCAAGTGAGTTTTTTCTTAAAAACATTTCAGCCTCATAATTTCATAATCTTTAGTGCAGTGATTATTTAATTTCTGGTAGTCACCCTTCATTTCAAAAATGTACAAAGGTAAAATTTAGAATTATTTCGAATATAATAGAATCAAAAATGTGATTCAGAAACATTCAGAAACATGTGTTTCAATTCATACATAGGTAACTTTGCTTTCGTCTTCATCACCCATATTGTATTATTGGAACAGTTCTGGAGAAACTTTGCTTACGCTTCACAAATATCATGGGTTAAAGCAAAGAACTACAATTTTTCCACACTTGAACCTCATGGCTATTCGCCTCGCTTTGAAGTCAGCATGTATCTGGCAAGATTTCCTCGAAATCAGGGCTTCCAAGTGGGCTCGTTCCATCCATTTCACAAAGGCGTACACTCAGCAGATCCCGAAGGAGGAATCAACCTATTTGATGATATTGACCAGATTCAAATTATGACATATCCTCGAAACTCTTTAAGTTGGGTGTTCGTACGTAGCTATGAGGAAATTGAAACATTGCGTGCTCAGTTAATCTCGGGAGGAAAACACGTCACGGGAAATGAGGATGCATTCTACTGCCGTTCTGCCGCCAAAAGAACATTAATGATAGGATATTACCTATTTTCGGATCCAATGAAATGCTGGATCGCTTATACAGGTAAGCTGAATGGATAAGTAATTTATTTAATAATATATATCAGCATTAAGTAGAATTTTTCATTAGCCCATGATTATTCATAATTTATAAATTTCAGCGAAGAATTCGTTTGCAAATGATACGTTTGAAATGCTGTTTCTCAATGCCTTTGGACAAGCAAGCGGTGTAAAACTGAAGTAGGCTCAACAACGATAATTTTAATATCTTATACCTTTTTCCTCTTTCTCATGATTATGCAAGTGATTTGTGACCATATTGAAGATCTGTACATTTTTAGATTTCATGGTTCATTTTTTACGTCAAACCAATGGAATAAAAGTTATTTCTTCCTGCTACTTCCTTATATGCATCTTTTCTAAGCATAACAAGCACGTAAATAATTTATTTCCGGTTTGTGCTTCCGCGATCTCATCACACTTTAGTCTCGTCTCAATGCAATCTCATTCTGAAAGATTTTCGGATTCGGAACACCATGAACATTGCCGCATTTAGTAAGTTGCCTCCAAATTATTCAATTTTTGAGCTTTACTTATAAACTTTTTCCTTTGACTATTCATAGCTTTGCTTCAACTCTTGGTTCTTCTTAACCTGAGTCATATAACCGAACAAGCTGCTTTGGAGATAACATGGGAGAAATTGCCAGGCGTGGATTTGTCCAAATTGGACCCAGTCGGTTACTCGACCGTTACAAATAAATACTACCACTTGGGCAGATTCCCAAAAGATAATGGCTATCTTGTTGGCATGTTTAATACTGATAAAAATGAGCTTTACTCCGTGGACGAAAAGGGAGAGACAAGTATTTTGAAAGACGATTCAAAAGTGGAAATTATGAAATCTCCTCAAGGCACGCTAAGGTACGTTTGTATAATACCAAGACTTTTAAATTGAAGGTTTCAACTTATCGTATATTTGAAACTTCATTTAGCTGGGAATTGGTGACTAATGTCCTTGATATCGAGCGGTTTCGTCACTACTTAGTGTCAGCCGCAAAAGATCCAACAGGAGAAGATGTGTACTTCTGCCGTTTCGTTTATGATGGGCGGCTCATTATAGGGACATACGTGTTCTCAAAGAAACCAGCAACGGAGTGTATTCAGACTTGGTCAGGTAAGTTGGAAGAGCATTTCAACCGTCAGTATTTTCGGTATATTTACGGCAGTATATTTACCTACTTATTTATATTCTACCCCTACTGTAAATATTTAAGATGGCCAAGTTTTGAGATCAAACGTTTTCGAAATGCTAGTTCTAAATCAAATGGGGGAAACACTCGGAGTAAAGTTGCCAAATACAGATCCAACCAAATAAAGTTACCTATATTGAAATTCATAAATATTCACTTATCCTTGCATTTGAATTTTTCCAAAACTGTAGGTAAATGGTTTATGTTTATCGGTTCTTATTATGTAGTTTGCGAAAAAATCTTGTTCTCAGTATTCTCCAAGAAAGTAAATATGATTAGGGGTCTTACGTACGCGTCAAAAGTGATAAGAACATTAAGTTATGCTCATGCAATCCATGGAACTACTGATCCACAGAAAACATTTAGCACTAAATTAATCTTGAGATCATAAAGCAAACACTGCGATTCGCTTCCATGGAATTCCTTTGACGAAAACACGGTCAAATGAAGCTGGAAATTTTGATGAATGAAAAGGTGTACTCTGATACGCTGATCTGACTAAGTAGAAACAACCATATCAACCATACCAAGCTTCTTGCAAAAAAGGAAGCAGGTTGTTTACTTTAGTACTCAACACCGCATTTGCTAAATCATTTGTTGACCGAGTCAATAAGTTAAGTTTGAGAAATGATTCATTTGAAACAAGGAATCTTGCCGACAATGTATATAAAGATTATAATCAGTCATATTTTAGCTTCATTCGATCGTTGAAGTGCCACAGGACCGAACGAATGAAAGACGAACACTATCTTCCCAAATATTAACTTACATATATACGAAATATCATGGGCTTATCAAGTGTTAGAGTGATCGTTGCCATCGCATTTCTCGTTCATATAACAACTGTATGTTCGTGTCAACGACGGCCTCCTCCTGGACAAGGAGGGTATAAGCCACCACCAGGATTTGGCGGGGGACAAGGAGGATATAGACCACCTCCTGGATTTGGTAGTGTGTGGAGGTCAACAGGGCGGAAACCGACCACCTCCTGGATTTGGTAGTGGAGGTCAACAAGGAGGAAACAGACCACCTCCAGGATTTGGAAGTGGTGGTCAACAAGGAGGAAACAGACCACCTCCAGGATTTGGAAGTGGTGGTCAACAGGGAGGAAACAGACCATCTCCAGGATTTGGAAGTGAGGGTCAACAGGGAGGAAACATTCCAGGGTCAGGCTGGGGCAATGCAAAACCAGGCTTTGGTTAAGCCAAGTTGAAAATGCGTTCAGCAGTAACTACTAATTCTGATTAAAATCCATACAATAATTATCAGTGGAGAAGAATTGAAATAAAGATTGATCGGGAAACCCTTTAAATTTTTGTGATAGTATATAAAATGAGCCTCTGGTTCAGTAGCATCGTTGAAGGCCGATGCTCCTTAATTATTTCGATGTGACCAGTCAATTTCTTAACAAACTGCATATGAGCGAGAAGCAGGGCTTCACTAGGTTTTTACAGTCCAATTAAACCCTGTTTAATTTATCATGCATATACTGACTTTGTCCACTGGCCTAAACTAAATAGAGAATATATTGCATACATATTAGCATGATCGTTTTAACCCTCTCCATATCCTGGCTCAATTACAAAGCAAAATTACTATTAAAACGAACTGGATCAGTTGATGAACGAAAATGCGCATTTTTGCAATATGCATTTTTATCACTTCACAAAGTATTGTCTGTGAATGCATGTGCATGGCTTACAATTTTGCATTCTGCAAAGTTAGCGAAGAGAAATATCTGGAGCATTTATCGCAAACTTCTTCACATTAACTGGATTGCATTTCCTGCTATAGTTTTTAAAAGAATGCTACTTACGTCACAAAGTAGGTACTAATTTTTGTGTTCATCTACGTAGTTTTAAGAGAAAGGATAATGTTATCCATTGATGGAAAGATAGACAAGTCCATTGTCTTAAGTTGGTTTAGTTTCAGTATTTGCTGTTTTGTCCATTGTCACAAACAGCAAAATGAATCAGCTAATACCACTGTACCTAATTTTGACGGTTACGCTAGCCTTTTTGTACGATGGCCACAGAAAGCTTTTGGAATTGGTTCAAACGAACATTAGAAGCCACGATCACTGTGACAGAAAGTGGTCAGAATATCTCAGTTCAAAGTTTCAGGACCTCTCTGAAATTTACGAAGGGAGATTAAATGAGTGCCACCGGGACAAGAGCAGGATAATCGAAGAAATCTACGTCAAATTCGGAGAGAAAGAGAGGCAAATTAATCAGGAAATGGAAATGCTCAAAGCAAGAATTAAAGCCGAGGGGCGGAATCCAACCAAATTGCCTGGATTTATTGATTCATTGCTGGGCTTGGTAAATTCAATCTCATCATTTCCGGATACACTGAGGGAAATTTTTGAATACGCGTCTTCTTACGTCAACAAGCCGAGTAAATATCTTTTAACTTGGGCGTGAAATCTTTATTTTGTGACAAATCGAGTTTAATATTTTTTATTTTGTTTCAGGACTGACACATGAAAAAATTATATCAAATGGAAAAATTCCAAAAGTTCCCACATCAGGGCGAAGCCCTTAAATGACGACGGAGATAAATTTAAAAATAAAATTAGTTGCAAAGAATTTCTAACTAAAT
>JAHZNI010001675.1:0-12841 GCA_027744415.1 Seira ritae | reverse complement strand
AGTGATGAACAGTTTTTTGCAATTTAATTTGGCAAAACGTCACTATTTAAAACAAATTCTGCTATCAAAAGATAGCACGTCAAAAACTGAAGAACGTACAAGTCTTGAAAGACAATGAGCCATAATAATATAGCCTTTGACTTCACCTCAAATCTTTTACCAGAGAGTGAGGAAAACACATGACCGAATTCTATTGTGTGTGTTGCCAATGCAATGCAATGGTGGAAATGGCATTGGGCAAATTCGATGAGTTTTATGCTTTCAAATTAATTCCACTTTAATCGCTTACGAAATCATTTCACCTTATTGGAAATAGTATTGCATAAGTTTTAAGCTTCCTAGAAGCATCACCATCATCATCATCATATTCCCCAGTCCAACTAGAGCAGAAAAGAGTTGTTTTGACTGAATAATAATTCCTATTTTGATAGGAAAAGGGGGGAGCTTGCATAACGCATTTCATGGATTCAAGCAAGTTGAAGCTAATCCAAGTATTGGTTGGTTAATGCCGAGTCTCTTGTTTTTAAAAGGTCTATCTACATTGCACTAAATTTCTAATGCAAAAGTATGTATTCGGTTTGCAGGAACCACAGCTACACCACACATCATTAAAATGGTGAACTGACAACAAGAGAGTAGCATTAACCTTAAGCATATTGGCAAAAAAATGTTTTTTGAATGACGTTCCTCCGCAAAAAAATATATAAAATAATCTTTTTTCCCCATCTTACTTGTCCAGTGAGTTGATAACCACATGAAGTAATCCTTCCTGTCACTCCTAGACTCCTACCCTGCCCTGAAAATTTTTTTTATTAGAAACATATCAACTCTCACTCTCTTACTCGCGCGCCGCGCGATCTACCCACATGCTTATTATTCCGCGAGAGACGGAATGGGTTGATGATGATGATGACGATGATGCTTTTGAACAATATCAATCTTCTTCATAGAAATAATCAGAATGATGGAAAAAAGAAAAGCAGGACGCATCTATCTCAACAAATCTTATTTTTCTTGCACGAAGCAAATTACTCTGCATTAAAAAGCCACATCCTAATGTATATTATTATTATGTATTATTTTTATTACATTACGATGATGAGATGAGATGCGATGTGATATGACTTGACTTGTGAGTTGATCCAGAGAGCTGCTGGCGTTATTATTATTATCTCCTGTTCTCTCCAAAAAAGCACGTGTTTGAATCTCGCTTTTATTTAGAAAGAAGAAGTGTATCGCGTAGAGTGTGTCAGTCTAAATGGTAATGGTTTTTCTGGCCTATGGTACTAAAGTCGCAGTCATAAAAAATATCATGTAATCAACTTTTTCGCTCTCTTTCTCCATTTACCTCTCTTTTCTTCTTTATGAGGAAATGTAAAGTAGGGTATGTATGTATATGAAGAATTAGGAAAATAAACAGAAATAATATAATAATTTTTTTATAGAAGATTTGAGAATTTGTGAGGAAGCATTGAAAACATCACCTCGCATTTCAATGGATCGCTAGAGATGGATGAATGTGTCTGTCAACCACACAAACAGATAAAGGGGAAGCTTTAGCGAGCAGTTTCGTAATAATAACAAGAGATGATGATATTATGATGGTCCTGGTCCACAGCCAGTAGTAGTAGCACTGCCACCAACACCACACACATGTTTACTATCATCATCATCATGGTCACCCAAATAAAAAAACGAGGCATTCATTCATTGCATCGAGTCGAGGAGTGAGAGAGACAGAAGCGCAGAGTAATTTTACCTTCTTTCTCTTTTCATGTTTGGATAGATGATGACTGGACTGGAGTGAGCGAAGGAAAAGCTGTTGATAGATAATCAGTTTAATAGCAATGGGATAATGTCATGCTCTGTGAAATTGGGATTCATATAAAAAAAATTTCATACGAGGATTTGGATATATTATATTATTATGATTAGTTCGATGCATATTTACATGGCTTCTTCTTTATATATGCATCCGTGTCTGTCTGCCCACATTATTCATCTCATGCCGTATTTTATTTCATGTGCCAATATTTATTCTATTGAAACAATAAATTATGGAGAATAATATGTATCTCATAATACTATGGAGAAAATGCAAATGGCATGAGAAGCTTTCTAGGCTTCTGAATTAGAATCTTTGTAAAAGGAAATGTAAATATTGCATTGCACAGGAGGAGTGAGTGTTGGAGTGGAGTAAGTAAGGTTGTAGAGGCCATTGACGAAGATTACTTCAACTTGTTATACTATCTTCTAGAGTGCACTATCATCGTCATCATCACTAATTCTCGAAACTTTGGAGTGTGTCTTTTTTTCGGAAGGGATTAAAACTGAAGAGCAGAGAGGCTTCTGTAGAAAAACAGATTTTTATACAATAATGCTAAAATAATCTATGATATGGAAATGCGAGAGTAATTAGGTTAGTAGTCAAACTTATGATCCCTTTTGATCCTGGTAGTAGTAGTGGTGGTAGTAGCTGTTGGAACTGAAAAAATGGTTGCTACTTGCTACACTACTTACACTACACTCGAGGCAAGCCTGGGCAAGCTTTCTGTTTGTTTTGCAAATGCTTGAAAAAGATGAAGAATTATAGATATCACAATACAATAGAAATAGAGCATTACATATATATAGTCATAGAGGCATATTCATTCCACCAGGAGCTGTCCATATCCAGAGTCCAGGGTAGAGTAGAAAGTGAGGTGAAGTGAGTGAAGCTCTTTGAATGACTCCTCCATTATCATTTCCGCTTCAAAAGTACATTTATTTCCTTGTCGACCCTTCTATTATGTATCTCATGCCTACTACTGCCGCTGCTGGCTGGCTGACCAAAAAAGAAACTTTTACAAGCTGCAAATTATGATGAGTTCGAGACACACATAGAAATGCAGAGAAAGATGGAAGCATTTCATGAAAATGTCTCAGTCCGATGCATGTTACATTTACTAAAAAAATCGTTGAGCTCCCATGCTGTCATTTCGACATAAATGAAATTTCATAATGTGTGATAGCTTGAAGTGTACTTTAAAGGAAGTCGTAGTTAGAAGTAAGTACCTGTAAATGTCAAGTCCCTTCAGGTATTTAAAGGTATTTTTATGCAGTCCAAAATGCATTGAACAGTGAGATGCAGCGCCAAAGCAGGGAGTTTACTTATCAGTACATAGTGAAGTGAATGATTTGCATTAAAATGGCGGCAAACCGTCTTCTAGGTTTATGTGCTTTTGTGTTAAAAAATAGAATGTAGGTAAGCCATTTCCATAAAAATGTGAAGGCTTGTTTGTCACCGCTACCGCTCATTTAAAACAAAGAGGATGTTCCTCTTCCCACTTTCCTCTCTCATTCATCCGTTGAAAATAGAACGGGCCTCACTGAAATATTATTTCAAGGCCCGCATCATCTCCTTTTCCCATTTAGTTTTTAAGATTTTTAAAAGTTTTTAAATAGGTTTTTAGTTTTGAACTCGTGATTATTCTTTTTATGTCCTTTTATTTTTTTAAAGTTATTCTGGAGCGTGTATATGAAGTTGAAAGGCATGACATCACCAACACCATCCACAGACTCTCTATCAGGCGCGACTACGCTGGGCTTCGTAGACTCTGGTGACCTAGGCCTGGGTCTTGATATCAATCATGGATGTCACGGCTCGAGTTCCAGCTCAAGCACTTGCAGCTCTATTGTATTCCCACACTTGAGCATTTCCAATGGGGTTCTCAGCAACCACGGCTTTGGCGGTGGTGGGGGTGGCGGTGGTGGTAGAATCACCTCACCGACTCGTGGCATCTCCATCAAGTGCAACCTATGTCACGAGCCTTACAACAAACCCAAGGTACTACCCTGCCTTCACACGTTCTGCCAAGACTGTTTAGAAAAGGCTCAAGATGCCGAAAATCGTCTGATATGCCCCTCTTGTCGATTCGAGTGTACCTTGAGCTCTCAGGTAAGATCATTCTCACTTTTTTTTGCTTTGATTTCATGGTCTGATGTGAATGTTTGTTGCGGGTGGGTGAAGCATGTTCTCTCCTCACTAGAATTTCCCAAGTGGAGCTATGTCATTTATTTTTTCAAAAAATATCCTTTTACGCACGTCTCAAATCTCAGAAGCAGAAACACTTTTTTGCCTTTAAGCATTAATATTTATTTATTTCAACCTGGCTTTGCATGATGACTTTCAAGGCGTTTCGGTGTCGTTTAAAATCTTTAAACGAAAGGGAATCTTCTCATTCTGTTGCTGCTGGAAACAAAATAGAATTTGCAAAATTATAATTTATTTTTGTTAACCGTAGAATATTTTGCCATAATTATTATATGCTTAGGGAGTGGAAGGTCTCCTTCCGGATTACGCATTGGGTAACGTAGTGATTTCCACGCTTAATATTGGCCCAGCCTCTAATGATGACTCTGGTGCAGTCTTTACTTCCGGAAGTGGATCAGAACCATCGAAGGAGTCGCTGTGGGTGAAAGAAACCGTCCCAACCACTCCGCAATCATGCTCCGGTTGCAAGTCGAAAAAGTCAAAGGCCATAGCAAAATGCTTTGACTGTCCCGACGTTCTTTGCAACAATTGTGTGATGGCTCATCAGTTCATGCATTGTTTTGAGGGTCATCGCGTAGTTAAGTTTGATGCAATGGACAGTCAAGCTGAAGCTGCTCAGGTATTTACCTACTGAAATGATGAAATTGAGAAAGAGAATGAGAGAAAGGGTTGAAATTAGCAATCACTAGAACACTTCTACTCCTTTACAATTCACACAATCATACTAAAAGTTCAGTTGGGAAAAAGACGATAGATTAAAAACCAAATGATGATACATCCCGCAGCTTGAGTGTTAGCTTTGTTGTCCACTTCAAATTAATGCAATATTAATTTTGACTACTTTCCATAAACTTTAACGCTTTATCATTTTCCTCCTCCTCTCTGTGTGAAGTCCAACTAATTATTTCACATCTCCTGATAAAATGATGAGGATCATGGTATGATGACTCCGCACGCTACACGACACCACTTTCATTTCCTAAACTTTTGCCAGAATTTAGCGTAAACAGTAAGAGAAAGTTTTTTCCTTCTTTGTATCATCATCATTACCATCATTATTATTTAAGAACCCGAGGAAAAGTTAAAACAAAGTGTGATTTAAATAGAAAAGTGAAAGCTAGAGAACTCCCTTCTCTCGGTCTCTTTTTCTCTCTTCAGTTCACGTTGTTATGCATGGCCAAACACACTCAAACATTTTAATATGAATTATCAACCGGAAAAGGGAGAAGAGAAAGGAGAAAAAACAATGGATACCATATCGGCAGACTTACGGTCGACTGGAAAAGTACACTTGATATTGCTTGATTGCATTCCATCGTTTTTCTCTCAAGTGCCAACCAACCAGCCAGCTTGCTACCTTTTCCTCTTCTCTCTCCAGTCTCCGGCTATTTTTTGCCCAAAAAATATTTTTGCTTTCTCATTTTCAAGAGCTGACAAGCATATGTATCACAAAGGGCTTTGCTTTTCGCCGCACTCACTCACGCATAAACGACAAGATGAAAATAGTGAACGCTGCTGCTGCGCTTGAACTGAAACAAGAACTCATTTTTGCATTTGTACTTGTTTCTGCTTCAAAAAGATTGTTTTTGCTGTGTGCAGGCATATTTCCAAAAATTTGTGTTGCCTTTGTTCCCTATCTCCATCTACAGTACTATTCGAAATATGAACATGGAAGCAGTGGAACTGTAGCGGTGCAACAATATCACTATCATTAATATGAGATTACAGGGGATGAGAACATGCGACTTTGTGATTCCAGAGAAAATCATAATAATATTGTTTTCCTAAATGGAATACTGGAAAAAAGTTTGAAGGAGGAATGGAAAGGAAATGCTTCATTTTATTTATGAAATGTTTTTGCTTTTGTTTTTTTCTCTCTATGTCCTCGTCGTCTTCCCTGGAATCTGCTCTTTCATCACGACGAATATCAACCCTTTCACTCGCTCCCATCGTGTGTTTGTATTGTTTTGGTGGAAATGATGACGGTCGAAATGGTCGTTTGTAACTTGACCGTGAAACGAAATTGTATTGTCTCTCTGGATGACGCGCCTCTGACAACTCCATTTATTGCATGGTTGTGATTATGACTCTCAAAATTTGAATGGAATTCATTATCTGACTTTCCGGAATAAAATATAAATACTACAGCCCGGGAAAGAGAATGGCTTTGGCATGACTTTGGAGAGGCAGGTGTCTTGCACACAGCACAAAGGAGAAACGCTCCAGTTTTATTGTCGTACTTGCGCTGTCCCAGCGTGCCCTGAATGCGTTGCGACGGAACATCCCAAATCTCTGCATGAAACGGAGGCACTGGCAGATTGCGAGGCAAAATATGTCAAGCATCTTTCCCAATATATTCATGACGTAAGTTAAATTATCCTCTTCGTACTGACTACAGAATTAGTAGAGTAGCAGCAGACGAGGTTCATCCTTAAAAGATTTAAATTTTCATTTGCAGTTTCGAATGAAGTCTGTTGCTCTGCATGATGTTCTCAAATCGTTTGAGACTGCGTCTACTCGTCTTCAGTCTCACTATTCCAAAGCGCAGAATGAGGTAAGTCTTGAAAGCTGTACATTTCTTTTATTGCACAAAAGCTATCTTTCGGATTAAATCTACCCAATAAGTGAAAAACTTTTTAATTTCTATTTGAAAATGCAAACCTCTCTACTTTCATTTTAAATTTGATAACAAAACTTTTAGAGAAACTTATTGCCAACCAGATTTTTTATGTAAACTGGTGGGATTCATTAAATATGATTCAAGAAGAGTGTGTATGTCTCGCGACTCTTTTTTTCTATTTCCACATTGCGAACCCCAAATATTTCTTTTATTGTTTTACCAACTTCTTGAGAGAATGTGTTTGAAGTCTTTTCTTCCAAGAAATCATATTATGGATATTGATAATGTCCCACCAAAACTATAAAATGCAAGGTCCCTAGCCTGCCCTAGCAATAATGTAGAAATAATGATGGTTTTTATCGGATATTTTTGGGATCCTCTTCTAATTCTTACATTACCCCACGTTTCTTTTAGATAACTGAAGCATTCAACTTCTACCAGACGCTGCTGGATGAGAGGAAGAATGACCTGATGAAGGAGCTCGAGAACCTTTACATAACTCGCCAAGTGAGTTCATTAGATTTGAATTATCTTTCTCCATGGAAATACATAATCTGTTTCACCTGTACTGACTAAACGAATTACATACGTAGCTCCCGACGAGACTAGATAGACTTAATAGATTTCAAACTTTTTTCCTGGAAGGGTATAATGATCAAATAAAATGTTTACGTGCAACATGTGTGCTATAACTAGGAACTTTTCGGACTATGGCTTTAAAGTTATTGGAGAGAGTTGAAAAGAATTTAGGAGAGTAAGTAAAGTGCATAATCCAAAAAAAAATCTTTCAAAAAAGTTTTTTTTCTCTTCTTGCAGCACTGGCGGTAGGTAGATAGGCACAAGTCTTGTTTTCCCTTTCCCAATTATGTTTTAGTCTTTTCACAAGAGAGAAATACTTTTTAAACTTTTATATATCGTAATACAAGTGCTATTACTCTAGTGTTCTGGTAAAGTGGCTTGGCTTTTCACTCGTTCGGCTCGAGTTGAAAGAGACTCAGCAGCAGCATGTTTGTATTGAAAATGTTCCCTTCCAGTTTTCAAAATGGTTAGATGAATTTCACGTGTAAGTAAGTACAAAATGGAATGCATTCTTTTGCCTACAATGGAAATGGAAAGGTCTATATTTCCCAATTGACTGAAACCATTTACAGGAGTATATTTTCAGGAGAACAAGTGTAATTCGTAATATGACTCTTTTTTCTAACTCTCGGTATGTGTACGTAGTACCTATTTAAGCAGACATTTTTGTTTCCCTGATGCTCTCTGGTCTGGCTGTTTGGTTCCGTAACAATATGTTGAGAGACAGTTTAAAGGGCTGACCTTTTTTTCACGGATGTGATGAATCATGTCGGGGTTTTCACTATGTGGCTTCATTTTTTCTTTCGTTTTGAATGGTATAGGTAACACTTTCAGTGGTTACTCAAAGAGTTCAAGAAACACTGGATCGGATGTACCAGACGGTGGAGTTTGGAGAGAGGCTTCTTCGTCACGCCTCACCACCTCAAATTCTTGTGTTTAAAAAGCTGTTGGAGACTCGATTACAAGCACTCTTAGCTGGTGTCCCTGAGCCATCCGTTGCGATGTCCACGGCGGCAGCTGGTGATCTCGAGTTTGTCGCCAATTACACCGCAGTACAGGTAAAGAAACCCATCTAAAAGGGAGAAGATTACCGTGTAAAATGAATTCCATTACTACCTTTTCCTCCCTCAAAAACTTTTCGAGAAGGAAAGTTTCCTGGAAAGTCTTTTTTTACTGCTTTCCTTCTTCGAGTGGCTCTCTCTCTCTTAGTCACTCACAATTTCTTTTATGCATAAACTATCTTCTTTATGCTTTACAATATTTTTCCCTCCATTTTCTTCTCTTTCAAAGAAATTGAGTTGGCTTCAGTTCACACAAATAAATTTTATAACATATCTCACTTCTCCCCAGTTTAAGTACGCTTTCTTTATTTTCATGTTTTCACTTCTCTACTCCTTTTCCGGCAAGACATTGAATTGAGTGGAATTTGAAGATCCATGTTTGTAGTAGGTAGTAGTTTACCCTAGCATTTGCAACCAAATTGGAAAAAAGGAAAAGGAAGTTGTTTGGCTAGGGAAGAATGTAGAAGCATTAGTCTTGCCTATATATAGAAAATCGTTGAGGAGAAACAAAAAAATCCCTTGTAATAAGTCCCTACCAACCAACAAGCAAGGAGGAGGGAAAAAGTTACAGAGGACGTGTCTGACTTTCTCCTTAAGAAAATATGTTGAACATCTTCAGTTATCCTTTTTTCTTCTTTGTCTCTCTTTCCCCACTCAGCTCTGAAGAATTCTTATTGTTTTTTCTCTTCTGTTTCCTGACGCATTTATATTTTTGCCTTGCACTTAAACCAGTTCATTTTTTGGAGATAAAGGGATTGAACTGGAAGATGTGAGTGTGTAAAAAAAGACGAAGAAAAATAAAAAGAAATTGTGCTAGACTAGAGTACTGTATTTATTTTTTTCCTCCTTGGGTCTGTTTTCTTTCAATTTCTTGCTCTTTTCTTTCAAGCATAACTATTCTATTTTACCTGTTTGATTGAAGGCTGCCATACGCAATACTCTGGGCTACATACGAGCAGGTGTGGGAAACGAAGGGATGCCCCAGAATAAGCCACCACCTGCTCCTATAGCGCGACCCGCTGTTGCTCCGGTCAATGGATATCAGGTCAACCAGAATGGCGTAAGCTCTCTGGCAACAGCTCTCACCAGCACTCCCAACGGCGGCAGCAGTCAAGACTCCATTCTCCTTTCGAAACGATTGAGCGGTGGCGAAATCACCTCTACACCATACAGCCAATTGGATGTCATTGGACAATGCTCTTACGAGAAATGGTCCATTGGATCTGATGTTTCATATCAGAGTGGTACAAAAATAAAACTTTATCCAATAATATATGTATTTTCTCCCCTTCCATTTCTATGCCGATTTCTTTCTTCTTCTCCCTTGACATTTTTGTTTCTGTTTAGACATTTATTTTATTTTTTCCCTCCATTTGTTTTTTTTGCTGTCTTGCCTGTCGAAAAAATATTGAATACCGCTTTTTTCATTTTACCTTAATTTGATTCGTGAGGTACAGATAGAAGAACTACTTTCACTCGTGTGAGTGTGTGTGTTTGTATGCATAAAAAATCTTGACTTTGTCCTCTCCACCATCATCATGTCACCTTTTTTCTTCTTCTGTGTCGCAATCTTTACTTTCCCTTCGTCATCACATATTTCCTGTTCAGTTCAAGTAGAAAGTTCTTTTCTTTGCCAACACAATTCACTACTACTACCACCACCACCGTTCTCTATATGCATACATAGGTACATTATATTATATTAGTAATGCTCACACTTTTTTACGCTATCATCATCATGGTAGAACGTAAAGAAAGAAATGTGGTTTCCTGTTGCACTACTACCACCACCACTACTAGACACCAAGGGGAAAAGCAAAACTTTTTTCAATCGTTTTCCCTCTGCTTCCCCCATTTCTTTTTTTCTCCCTCTCGTAGTATTGTTCTTGTCTCGAGGAAAACGTGCAAAAATAAATGGTTCGCTATAACGGTAATTGTAGCGAAGAAAATTGTTACAATTTTTTTCCAGGAGAAAATGGAAGTGGTGGTGAGTGAGTGATGTAATCTATCTTTCTTACATTTGTAGTCCCAATATCCAAAGTTATAGATAAGTATAAATATTTTTTCTAGAGATTTTTTCCCCTCAAAGCAAAAAAATAGAGAAAGTAAAAGACCGTGTACCTATATATGTTTCCTCTGCCACTGGCACTGGAAATTGGTATGATGATCGTCATGTTGCGTGTGTGTGTTGTTGTTCTTGTTGTGCTTCTTGGAGAAAGTAGTTGATGAGATCTCTCCACATTTTCCTATATGTCTTTGGTAGACAAGATGAATGCCGGAAGAAAAAGAACATGTTGCGTTATTGTTATCGTTTGATAGTTTGTGTATTTCCGTTTTGACTTGTTGTTTCCCCTTTCCAATAGGGGAAAACTAGGCCAATTACGTGAGCTATATATACGTGTGACAATGATGGATAGAAAAAATGGAGCTGTCGATATGTATTTATGTTTTGTTCAGGAAAAATGTCATCATCATTTTTTTTTCTTTCATGTAATGTTTCATGTGTTGTTGAGCATGCCTGTCTCGGCGAAGATGAATTTTTATATGTTATTTTTTAGTGTGGCTATACACATGGAAGAAGGATTTTATTTATGAAGTGTGAATTTTGGTATCGTAAATTGTGATGTGATTCTTTTGTGGGGACCACTGTAGGTTTGAAGGAATTTTCATACAGCGGAAGAAGCGACTTCTCGTCAACGCCCAGCAATGGCACGAACAATGATTCGCTGCTGGAGCTGACATCTAAGTTGATGGGCCCGTTCTCCTTCAAAATAAGATTCCTTTCTAAATATAACTACTATACAAACTTTTCTAAACAAACAAAAAATTTCTGCATGCATCCAAGGGAAAGAATTCCTCAGCCTTTCTTACATTTCCCTCGTTGAACTTTCTGAAACACGTACATATCATAGGCAAAGTGGTGTCTTTCTCCTCGACTTTTTCCAGCAGGACAAACTAAGTACTAATCTCATGCACCATTGAAATGCATAAAAAAAACTTTCCTTTCTTTGTCTTACAGGTGATGCGGGTGATTATCTTTGATCAAATGGGAACAGTTCTGCACAAATTTGGCTGCTCCAAGCATCTCGAGTTCCCCAATGGCGTCGTTGTGAATGACTCGCAGGAAATTTTCATTTCTGATAATAGGGCCCACTGCGTCAAAGTCTTTAGTTATGAGGGCGTTTTCCTCCGTCAAATTGGCGGCGAGGGTCTCACAAACTATCCGATCGGTGTAGGAATCAACGCCAATGGCGAGATACTCGTTGCTGACAACCACAACAACTTCAACTTGACCATTTTTACTCAAGTAAGAGTCCTTTGTATTCAATATTGCACATTGCCCCAAATCTCGAACGACAGTTCCTAAAAAATTTTCAAATCTATTTTTTCAGGATGGGCAATTGGTGTCAGCGTTGGAATCCAAGGTTAAGCATGCCCAGTGCTTCGACGTCGCACTCATGGATGATGGCTCGGTAGTTTTGGCTTCGAAAGATTATCGCTTATACATATATCGCTACATTCAAGTCCCACCGATTGGGTTATAAATGATAAAAAAGGATGTAATTGAATTTTTTGTGCGCTATCTCTACAGGTACTATGTATTCCGTATATTAAACCCTTTTAATCTATAATATCTTTAATTGTGTTAAGAAAATATCGTCATCATCGTTCGTTGGTTCGTTATCCGTTATCATTACACAATATATATATATACTATGAATGTTTACCTTTTACCTTTGCCCCTTCGAGAAGAAAGAAAGTATCTGTCTGTTTTAATGAAATAATTTTAAGAATTTTTTTTCGAATACAGTTAAACATTGTCAGAAACAAATGAAACTTTTAGATTTTAAATCGTAATTAAACCGGTTTGTTTGAGAAATAAAGAGTTTAAGCAACAAAAAAATGCTATATTGCTATGTTTTTATTTATTTAATTCATTTCCAAAAAGGTAAATATAGATTCTGTAATATATTCTTTTTTCATTTTCACTTCCTATATTGAACAAAAAAGGACAATTCAGACTTTTTCATTCACCCACTTAATCATCATTAGAGAGGAGATTGAAAAAAATGAAGACATGCGCCATTTCCGGAACAGGAAACATGAGTTTCATTCCCTCTTGAGAGGAAACGTAATTACATACCATTGTACGCGGGACCGCCACCTCCTTCCGGCGTGACCCAGTTGATGTTCTGAGAAACGTCCTTGATGTCACAAGTCTTACAATGAATGCAATTTTGTGCGTTAATTTGAAGCTTTTCTCCTTGACCAGATTCCAAAGGAACGAATTCATACACTCCTGCCGGACAAAACTTGGCTTCTGGTCCGCCAAATTCTTTAAGATTACGGTTGACGGGAATAGAGTCATCTTTTAGGGTTAGATGAGGTGGCTGGTCTCCCTCGTGATTAGTCCCGGTGAGAGAAACGGAAGAGAGTAGATCAAAACTAATGACTCCATCGGGTTTCGGGTACTCGATTGGAGTAGCATCTGACAATTTCTTGAGTCTTTTGTAGTCCGGATCGCCATGTTTGAAGGTCCAAGGTTCC
>JAHZNI010001674.1:10291-37500 GCA_027744415.1 Seira ritae | reverse complement strand
CTGTGGAGGATTGAGATTAGAAGAAATAAAATTGGATACTATGTTCAAATCGAAGAATTGTAACACCTGGAGTCTCCGTCTCACTTGAGACTAAAGTTTCCACCGAGAGAGAGAGAGAGGGAGAGGTAAGTTAGCACCCCATGTAAATAAGCATGTGTATGTGTGTAGTCCATATCCTATCGTGGAGGAAGAGGCTCAGGGATTCAGATTCAGTTGCTTCATCCCATCCCATGGAAGAAAAAAAACTTATTCCACTTTCACAATTTACATAAAAAGTTATTTTATGGGAGAAAAAACTATTTTTTAATGTCATGCACTGCAATGCATTCTTTCTTCTGGCCGGCTGTAAAATTAACAGATAGTGAAATAATTTCAGGCAGCATAATATAACATTTGGGCACAATTGGAAATGCAAAGCTTGTAGTGGAGAATTGCACATTATTATACATACGAAGGGCATCTTGTTTCCCTTTCCCCTCTCGCTGGGAGGGAATGTAGAATGAATGAAGTATTATTAGTACAATAAAGAGAGTGGCTATACAGAACCCTAGAGTTTTACAACTACTTCTATAAAACTTGTCTCGTCTGGAGAGAAAAGAATCCTTCAATTAGGATTTTTTTTAAACATACATGGTCCCATTCCTCGGCGTCTGCCCGACAACTAGTAACGTAATCAAAAATGATTTGCACAAAACAACAAAAAAGTGTCCAGATATGCCTGCCAATAAGCTATATGAACATAGTATTATTATTATTATATGTGGTACTTCCCAAACAAACTTGACACATTAACTACCCCAACAACAAAGACGAAAAGTGTCACCTTATGGGACCCATCCATTCAGAAAACGGGTATGTTAATAGCATTTTTTAAACTATTCTGTAGCTTCCCAAATCGGAGTTGACCGACCAACTGCATTTTTTTGGCTCCCGTACCAACACTAAAAAAGTAGTTTGTCCTTCTTTCTAAAGAATACATCGAGGAAAAGTTGGAGCCGTCGTGGTCGTGGTAGGCAGGATGATGTGATGGTGATACGGGTGCAGAATGCAGACTAGCCCGAATGATCATGCATCCGGGGATCCGTTCAAACATTAACCATCCGTCGTTACTTACCATTACATAATATTTAAGTAAAAAGTTACTATGTAAATATATATTATTTGGTGAAAGTAGTGGTGGTGGTGATGGTGGTGCGGGTGCCCTTACTGGCTAACTCAGTTTCGATTTGGAATTCGCTAAAAAATATATATATTATATTACCCATCATTGAAGCGGTTTTATGTGGTTTAGTAAAATGTAAGTTTTTTATGCGTGGCTCACACGCAACAAATCCCATTCTTTACTACAATTGCCATTATTCCTTCCAGTTTACCGTCATATTTACAACAAGACATTCAACAAATCAATATGATACATTATCACTATATCATGTATCAACCAGTACACGAGAATTTTTTTCTTTTATGGTTCCGCCGCCAAGCAAGCCAAGTAACCATAACTTTTAAAAAGGGTAAAAAAAAGTTGGAGTTGAAGAATGTGGGTAACAAACTCCCTGAGTCAATTTTGAAAATATGTAAGTAGTAAGTAAGCAGTGCTAGTGCTGTAAATGCGCCATAGACTCGGCACTTATTGGCACACACACACAGCGACAGCGACATTGAGCACATAGTCGTTTTTCAGGGAGGTTATTATGGCATGCGGCCCGAATCAAGTATAAAATATTTTGCTTCATGGGCTAATCATAATCTTTAATTTCGCTTTGGGAAAATGTATTCTTGCCGTTTACTTTATGTCTATGTCAAGCCAGGCCCAGGGTTTTTATTGTTCGACTCCCCGCAGGAACATGTTCTAATGGGTTTAAATGATCATAAACGAGGGGAGCGGATGTTTTCAACAGTTGCGAAAATCGTATACATATGTACGTATATGCACAGTGCACAGCACATCCAAAACTTCCGAACCCAAGCAACCAAGAAAGTCGGGCAACATTACAAATCCGTACAGTGAATTAGTACCCGGTTCCATTCCACGAGCGAGTATGAGTATTCATGAATGTGAAATATTGCATTGCCACATTATAAAAAACAAAGAAAGGCTACATCAGTCGTATTTCGGTCACACATTTTCTTCTCCATTTTCCTCATAATTTTATTTAACTGATGGCATATGGAACCGTGCCCAATGCTAGTTTCAGGACACAAGACACAATGGGACATAATATTAGAAATGTATTGATTTAATTCAGCCAATCACCCTGAACTACGCTTAAAGGAGCTGTTTTATTTATTTGATGAAGACGCATGGACGTGGAGGTCATTTCCGATTCATATTTATTCTTTGTCTAGCTTTCATTCGATTGCTCGAACATCATCCGGACAAATTA
The DNA here is from genome assembly GCA_027744415.1 of Seira ritae. Taxonomy (NCBI): domain Eukaryota; kingdom Metazoa; phylum Arthropoda; class Collembola; order Entomobryomorpha; family Entomobryidae; genus Seira; species Seira ritae. The sequence continues at coordinate 35,116 of JAHZNI010001674.1, read as the reverse complement.
GAAAAACAGAACAATCAAAGCATTTTGAGTTGAGTGAAAATTTGATAGTGGTGGTAAAATATTGTTTCTAAAATAAAAAGTGAAAAAAACTATATGGCATCCACGTAAGAGGTAGCAGATCATTCAAGGGACTCTTCAAGCATTACGTCACGCTAAAATTGGGAGTTTCAAGACCCTCTATCCCTCATGTCACTCCTACACATTGTAGGATAGACATTGCAGGACAGGAATGTCACACTCGACCATGGCCCCCCATCCCCTCTCACATGTGACGTAATACTTGAACAGTCCCCACCCAATCATCTTGATTCATTTTATATTCTTCGTCTTCTTTGTTATATATATTCCTTCCTTGAAAAAACGATGATACTCCTTGGATTTTAACTCTACTACTTTTGTTGCGTCGAAATTTTTTAGCATAGATGCACTTCATTTTACACTGAAAATTTTGTTAGCTTCTTCAAACAAAACAAACGCGTACGCTATTCTCGAGTGGCAGTCTTTCCAATCGGTTGGTACTTGTTTTGTCACTAATTATTCAATTGCATGTTTAGTTTACATGTCGCAGTAACACCAAAAATTCCATCATCACTTTTTTCCTACGTATACATGACTTTGGCTTTTAAAATGTCTTGAAGAAAAGAAAATGCGCAAGATACTTTGCCTGGTCATTCAGCATGACTTTCATTGAATTCGTTTTAAAATACTTGCTTTACTTCCTTGGGCCGTTCTTCACTGTTTCATCCCGTCATAGACAATACTTTTACCCTCTCCAAGCGGAAGGTCACATGGGACCATCACTTTTTTCTCCACTGTAAAATCCAGGATCCGATAGAGAAAATAGTGAAGAGTTGTATTACTATTACTATTATATTTAAGAATGGTGGGGGAAACGATGTCATAGAACCCCTTTTTCCCTTATCGCCGCATAAAACCGTTTGAGCGGATGGGAGCATGAGATACATTTTCTTCCTAAGGAAAGAAATATATATCCTAGGGAGAATTCTGCGATTCTCAAGCACGATATGGGGAAACGGTAACCTTGCATGACATCCATGTGACATACATAGTATAGGTTACTGCGCTTTTCCCCATTACCATAATTTCCCAAGCATGCCAGATAAACTTTAAAGGGTCATTGGAGGAAACTATTAGAATTCATGTATATACGAGGAGCTTCAAGTACTTATTTCTCGATGGAAATCGCCCCCATAAACTCATACAAAGAGGCTAGAAATGGGAGTTAACGCGTTCCTAGAAAACAAAGAAAGAGTGTTTGGTCTTCACATACACCTAATCCGTAGGTAAATTAACTAGCAGAGGAAAGTGAGCAATAGACGGTGACCATTGTACTGCACTGGTAAGACAAGCCCAGCCTATTAAATTGTGATGAAAATAGCGTTCCCGTAAGTTAAGAAGGTGTAATAAATCTTTTCTCTTTTGGAGGAAAATGACCAGCATTGTGACAAATTATGTGAAATTACGGGAACTTAGGAATTTTTTAGCCTTTTCAATTTCACAAACGAGAAGTATTCATTCGCCCTTGGAAAATTTCAACCGGGAATTGTTGTTTCCAATGGGATTCGTTCACCCAAACTGAATTTTGTTCGTCTTTTTCGTCAAATTTGTGCAAAAATGAAGTATTCCGAAAGATATTTTGAAGACTCAAAATTTTATTATACACCAGCTCAAGCGCTGACTGATAGCATTGACACAACCTCACATTTTGTAATGAACTCTGATTTTGTGTGCATTTTTTGCCTAATCTACGAGAATTGGTTGGTAAATGTAAATTAGTAAAAATTAGTTAGTAGTTCCGCACGTCATTAGAAATCATTAAATTTGGTGAATTATTTAGTTCCCACATTTTATAACAATTTGAAGGCCATCCGTTTTTTCAGCTGAAATCTCCAGCACCCACTGTTAATACGTACCAGTACTATTTTTTTGAACCTTAATAAAAGATTTAAAACTAGAAAAGTTCAAGGTTCTTGTTCTTTGGCTGTTCTTGTACTTATCTATATTTTTAAAATTAATCAATCAGGAATTTTATTTGGACAAAGTACATTGGCTAAAATTTAAGCTTTAACTTTACAGAAACCTGAAAGTACTACGTCAAAAATGTATAAATTATATACAAATGTAAAATATAAAAAATATAAAAAGTGGTAATGAAGAGTGAGATCCAAAACTGGAGAAAAAAAATTTCTTTCAAGTTTAAGACCTGTAAAACAATAGTAGTTTACGAAAACATCTCAGCAACTTGCTATCCAGAACGAAAATAGGTACATATTGTGCAATTTTATTATTGAGAACTGAGATAATATATAGAAAACTAGCAGAAGCCTGTTCTTGATCGTGAGATATTTTTTTTGCTATGTTCGTGCTTTCTTACGTCATTTAAAGCGAGCTTAGCTGCGTCAGCAGTTTTACGAAATTCCTATTATTTGTTTTGTCTTCCTTAAGTCTTCCATTATTGATGTCGAGTGCAAATGAGGGGAAACCTTATTTCCCGATTTCTTTCGTAAAGTATTATGCACATCTTTTTTTGATATATACGCCTTCCATTCCAATTTTCACAATCTCAATTTTATAGAACTTAGCACAGCAAAAAAATAATACGAGGCCGTGATCACGGGATGAGGAGAAAGTGATCTCTGCTTTTTAAGTTGAAAACTATAAATTGTTCCGGTGTAGAGCGGAAAAACGCTTAAGTCTACATTCGAAATTATATTGCGTGGAAAGATGAAATAAAAACGGGTGTCTTCAATTTCGTGGATCGTCGAGTTAAGCGAAAGCTGAGGGAGCTCTTTCTTGAGCTTTTTTTTCATATATACATGATGGAGGTCACAATAGTCAACAGTACGACAGGGGCTTACATGAATCATGAAATGAAACAAGGAAATATGTAGTACTTTTTTATTTTCCTCCCTTCGACTTCACCAGCGTGAAACATTGTTGAGTTGAGTATTATGTGTTATTTATTCATTATGTTGCAAACGTCGTGAAACGAAGGGCATCAATATTATGGGATCACGTCCGTCCGTCCGTTCGTCTGTAAGCACTCTAACTTTCGTCCAAAATTTCCTATTGAGCTGAAATTTGGTACTCAGGCACTCTAGACATTATGGAGAAAGCCTACTGAGTTTCAGATCACCAGGGCAAAGTTCAAGGGACCAAAGACTTATTGCACTTTACGTTTGCAACATTTATGAGTTAACCGAATTTATTTATTTTTGTATTCAGGTCTTGCTATCTTCTTGCTCAATGACTGGAAAAAATCATGATCATGTCACATCACACAAATCTCCCAATCACAAAGATTTTTTTAAAAAGAATTTCCATCAATTCCCTTTTGAATAAAAAGTACTTACGTAATGATTGCATGCTGCAAGCTTTGCACTTCGTGACTGGCTGTGTGGGTAGGCACATAATATTTATGCATTTCCTCCAATCCTAGGCTTATATCTGGATTGCTCAGGGACCAGACATGGTCACCTTGTTACATGTACCATTTCAGACCAGATGACTTTAATATAGTGTAGTTGTTGACACGAGTGTCGAAGTTGTAACCTTGTCCATAATTTGATGAGAGTATACTTCAGCAACAATGTTACAGGAAAAATAAGTTATAGAGAAAAATAAATCCACAACCCTTGTTGCTTTAAAAAACCGAGGAAGATTCAGGACCATTCACAATGAAGTCGGCAAAGTCAAAGAGTCGATGCACTCAAAATAATGAAGCTGGAAACCACTGCCAAAGCGGAAGCAGTAGCAGTGACCATTTCTGTGCCGAAAACAAAACAGCACCACCTTACTTTTTTAAAATCAGAACTACTTTTTAAGGGCGAGTAATATGAGGTTAGGATTAGGAACATTTAATTCAGCTAATTTTAATTTTTGAGGTGCTTGCTTGGAGAATATTTTCGAATAAAAAAGTCACCGCTTTAATTTATAATCACTTTAAATCTGCGTATTTGACACGCATTAAATCTCAATAATAGCTTAATTCTTTATCAAATTCACAAAACAATACTTTTTTTTAACCAAGTCGTTCTAGAATTCATGTACATAGAAGCAAAGTGCTCTGGATTGACTACACTACATTATCGCATAGTAGGTAAAACCTAAATGCTCGTTTTCCCGTAGTAGGTATAAATTGCTGACAAAAACATGGATAGCGTTTTTACTTCTTCCGCCAAAGTGCAATGGAACGCTTAAATTATTTCACTGGTCTAAAAAAATACTGAAGCATATTCCCCCAGAGGTGCTTAATCGTTTTTTTCTTCCGAAATAATGTTCCGCGAAGGATACGAAGATTGAAGGAGGAAGTAAAGAGAAGCATAAGCACAATTCGTTTTTTTGGAATGGAAATTCTTTTGTTCATAATAACAAAGTGAAGAAAAGAAGTAGTAGTGGTGTTGATGGTGATGGTAGAGCGGTAGCAGAACAGAAACAGGCAGAGGTCTCTTGTTTTCCTTTGCATGAGCATTAAAATCAGCGCCACAGATGAAGCAAAGTAGGAGAAGCGGAATCTTTCCGGAGAGTGAGTATAGTCATAGTATAGTTTTGTGCTATTGCTTGGAAGTAAAAAGTAGCAACAAGCTAATAAGGGCTCTCGCTCTTCTTGTCATGGATTCGAACTTCCAGAGCTTTCTACATAATCCAAACAGATTCCAGTTTCGTGCTTTCCAGTTCCGTAAACTAAAACAGAGAACAGAGGAGGAGAAGGAGAAAAGTGGAATGAATTTGATAAAAAGAAATGTTCGCTTCCTTTCCTTTCTACTTCTCCCTTCACTTGAATTTCCTGTGAAGAAAGGAAAAAGTGGTCCACTCGTTACAACAAAGGTTGTTTCTTTTATTACTCCACAAATTTATGTCCTATCGTATGAAAATAGAATAAGACGAAGGAGAAGATGAAGAATTTTTTTTCGCTTCCGATTTCTACAAAAAATATACAGCTACACAAACACAACTGCTTACAGCTTAATGTATTTTATTTCTGCTCCTGTGGAAAACTGCCAAAAGATCAATTTTTCAAAGGCATCTCTCTTTATTAATATTTCCTGAAAGAATTATCAGATCCGTTTGAGCTCCAAGACGGCTATTTGTTCATTTAAAGTTAGTTTCCGTCTTGTACCCAAAGACCTATAGTCAAGTTAGTCAAATGACACAAATCAAAGCTTTAAAATGTGGAAATTTCGATAAAATGAATATTTTACAGTATGTTTTGTATCCTGCTTACCCACTTGCTACCATTGATGGAATATGTGTATCCTGTCTTCTCCTCGTTCAAGGAATCCTTCTTATTTCTTGGAATTTTCGAAATTTAGCTTTCCTCTTGTTGGTTGGCTGGCTAGTCTTGCCTTCCCAGCCATGGCATGGCATGGCATATGGAAACCAGAGATCCAGAAGGGCTGAGTAAATAAGTTATGGTGAAAGTTATCCAATTTATTTGCTGTCGTGTGGACTTTTGTTTATCGTCCACTTGTGTCAGATTCGTTTTTTCCCTCTTGTTTTGCATTTTGGACAACAGTGTCAAAAGAAATATTTATGATTGGAAACGATTACGATTTTACGAGGATGATGTGGCTTTTTTGTATCATGTCGTGTAGTGTGGTGACCAAAAGAGGCTGTACACCACTAATGGCTTGAGTAAACGTAGTAGATAGTCTGCAAATATATGAAAGATTTTTAACACACACAAAAAATAACATAATATTATATTTGTACACATGACCACTTCAGCCACGCTTTCTCTGGACAAAGCGCATAGTGTTTAAAATACCTACTCTCTAAATAGATATGTCTCTGGGAATTTTTTCAAGGAAAAGTTCAAAGCCCATTATATTTTGTAACAAACAAGTGACCTCTTACATTTGAAGAAGGTAGAATTGCGAATGGCGAGTTCAGTTCCTTGAAACTTTTTTTGTATGTTGCCCACCAGAAAAAAAGGAAACAGCTTGGTCATTTCAGCAAATTGGCTCTAAGCTCTAAACCAACAGGATCTCATTCATCATAAAAGAAAGAAGAAGGAGGTATAGAGCTTTTTTTGTGAACAACCTTTCAAAATAAAAACTTTTTTCCTCGAATTCACCAGCAAAGGAGGAAATAGATGCAGCTGCTGTTTCTCCTTTTTTTCTTTCTGGTATTCCAAAAATAGGAGATTTTTTTAGAAAAGGCGAAGCGGATATCTGTCTTTCCAGCGAAGATGTGGATTGCGGAATTGAATGTGTGTATTCTTTCTTTTAAAGCTTGAGGAAAACACAGAGTTGAGTTGGGTGGAATGTCATTTAAATAGTAGCAGGAGCGGGACACGCGGCGCGCGGGATAATATGGATGGAAATTCTATGGAAATTCATTTTCTCAGTTGAAGTACTTACAATTCTCCAGATTATAGGGATTTTTGCCATGTCTTATTTAGTTACTGACAGGCAAAATGGGCTTTTGTGCAGTGTCTATCCACGCCATGCCACGCCACGCTTGTCTTGCTTGGGCAGGTCTGCGTTCTGGCTCCGGCTCTACCAACAAAATATGATGGAAAGTGATTTGGAAATGAAAGGAGAATGAAGAAGATCCTTACCCTTACCTTATTTCATCTTTCATCATCATATTAATCTTCTTCTCGTTTGACATACAAAAATATTATGATAAATTCTCATGGAGTCTCATGTAGATATATATACTTTTATTGTAGAAACACATCAATCAACAATATCTTTATTAACAGCAATAATAATCATAATATCTATAGTACATATATATATATATATATATAGTATCTTGTTGTAATGTATGTATACTGGAATCAAATGAAAGATGTAAGTACAATAATAATTATATTGTTTTACACTGTAAGTTATACCTCTGACATGATATATATATTTATTTAGATATATATGTATATATATGCCGGTAAAAGTTCAAGTATCAAGTTCAATACAATAATACTTTTTTATCTTTCTTTCTCCTCAAATAATATAGGTATGTATGTGTATAAATGCTCAATCTTAAAATCATTAAAATACAATAGGTGGATATTTTATTTCTTTGCAAGGTATATCATATTACTATAAATAATTACATTTTTTGATGATCATTAAAATAATATATCGTATGTACCATAAAATTTATTATTTTGATAGAATCCTTTCTTTAGAAAAAGAAAACACTTCTTATATTGTTTAATAATCTGGCAACATTTACATAAAAAACAGTTCCTTTCCTTAAACGTATAGAATTATGATAGAGAAGGAGAGATTTTGAAAATACAAAAAACGGATGCATGTGGTGTGACTGTCGAGAAAGCAGGATTTATTGGGTACCGATATATTATTTTGTATTAACTTATGCACTTTACGTATGAATTTTGACATCATCATCATTAAACAACATACCCGATTTAAACACTGCACTCTCAAACACCACACTTGTTTCTCACTTTGGTACACATAATTCATTAGAAGGTTTTATTCTACCAACCTTTCTTTTCCAAATACGTAGTAAAAGGCAAAAATAATCCAATAAAAACCAGTCCAAAAAAGGGGGGAAATGAAATTGATTGAAAAAGGGATGGAAAGGAAGTTACGTATAAATTCTTGCTAGTGCTTTCTCTCCGCGAAGAAATATGATAAAAAAATTAGTTGGCCTTGCCGTCGTCGCATTGATGACCTCGTGTTTCAAGGAAATAAAATAGAGATATTGAATCCGCGACGACAATAATGATGATTGCGCAATACATTATGATTAGGTAAATAGGTTGTTGTAATTGGAAAAAGTAATAATAAGTTATTTAGGAAAGTAGGTAGGTACGTATTTCCTTACAATTCGTTTTTTAAAAAAATTGGCATTTTTTCTGAAATTCACGTTTGGAAACAAAAAAATGTGTTTCGCATCAGTCTGGTATGCATTCGAGCAGCACCTTGATAGAAAATTTTGAATTTGTTCTTTTTTATTTGTGGGATTTGAAACGACAAAGGAATCGATTCGAGGATTACTACCTATTTTACTCAATGTACATGTATTTACCTACCTCTTTTTTAATCTACGGGGAAGTCCTCAAGTCCTACACGAGACGAGACTAGGTAATATAAAGTGTTAAGGGTAAGTAAGTGAATGCAGTAGTGACAGAAGTACATGCACTTAATCTGAATATAAATATGTACCTGTGCCTACAATGTGTAAAGGGAACAGACATCAAAATGGAACTCCCGTCTCCTATTTTGTAAGATTTTCTGTCAACGCTGACATTTATTTAAAAAGGAGTAACGAGATATGCAAAAGTAATGGAAATGTGAATCCAAGCAAAATATAAAGTGTACGATTAGTACTACTTCTAATCTAATACTTTTACAGTATATGCTACGCTACATTAGGTAAATTTGTAAAAATTTGTCAGAGAATCCGAGACTATGCTATCTACCTACCTACCTATTATTTTTTTGTTACCTAAAATCTATACACCATAATATATGTATATCTCTTGCGAGAGACATGGAAACTGGAGTGGAGACGAAGAAATATGACCTACTCACTCAGTTATTTGCTTAAAATGTCGTCATCCTATATTTCTTCATCTGTGGAAATGCAATAGTCATTTTGATTTTAAAGCTACATAATATCAATCTACATATTTCTATTGTATGGAGCATTGGAATACGTATTTTCCGGTGCAATCAAGCACTTTTTAATTTCGCATTTCTACTATTTTGGCGTGAGAGAGTGAGCTACATTTCTAAGGGTAATTGTGACGATGATTTAAGTATTTATTGGGCAGAGTAGTATCATGGATTTTGAAGAATCTTAAGTACATTTATTAAAATACCTGTAGATTCTTATGCGTATTATGTATATAGTTCGCCAAAAAATGGACTACGAAAGGAATGAAAACTCATTGGTCATATTAAAAGTAGAAATGAAGACGACATAGCATGTCTTCATTTTTTTCTTTTAACTTCACCGGTGCATTTCCATTTATTTCAGATTCCAAATTCTAACATTAAATATCTTAAACATTAAATACTTGTTATGAAATTTATGAGGATAAATCGATAATTTTTATTTGAATACCTTAAAGGAATCATACAAAGATTAAGATTTTTCCTTATTCCATCATCACCCAAAATAGTTGGCCTCGTTTGCTCATTTAATATCAGTTATCATCAGTTCTGGCGTAATATCTAGAATAAAAAGCATTCAATTCAATGTTCAATATAAAATCTTTTTTCCTTAGTGTTTTAACATGATTCGTTTCTGTATGTCAGTACTTCCGCTCAGGCGACCGCGCCTTGCACGCTATTCAAACTCATGATTGGGATCGCATCATCCCTTCACTTCATATGATCATGATCAATAAAAATTAAATTGCCACTCAATTCTAAAGATTTACATTACTTATAAAGAGAAAGTAAATCGAAAGGGACACAGAATTGAAAAATCGAAAGTTTATGATTGTGGAGATCTCCAAAAAAAATTTGCCGAATGTGAGATGCTTAAGTATACTTAATAGAACTGTGACATGTTATATGAAAATCAAACCTTGCATTCCTTACAGTGTCTGTTTTGCACTACTACAAAAATTATTCTCATGAAAAGAGAAAGAATTCGCGCGCCTCCATTTCTCGGCATATATTTTTTGTAATTTTTTTTTGGTCCCGAATCGGGTTGCTATCCAGGACAGGGGGCAGCCAAGAAAAGAACAGGAAAGTAGCGTGTCACAATTGATTACATTTTTCAGTGAAAATATATTTTCACGGTTAGCCGAAGAATGAAAATTTTTAAAACTTTGTATGAGAAATACATAATAAAGTTACTTATATATCTTGGATGGAGTATTTCCCTCAAAAGCTAATTGAAACTGACAGTTGAAATTCTTCAAAAATATCTAAGAAAGAAAAGGTTCCGCCACTTGCCACTACCATGAAGCCTTTAATATTTTTGCTTTCGCCTTAAAATTAGATTTTCACTCCACTCGATTCGATCTGTGGATTGGATCGCCAGTAAAATAAAAAATGAGTGGTTGGTATTGAAAATACAAGAGAAAACATGTTTACTAAAAGCTTTGCTGTCGCCCGAGTCGTTCCCAATAACCTGGATTTTTGTTATCTTTAAAAAGAGCGCAGCGGGTAGCAGCGGCCTTCTCTGTACGAATTACAATGCTCTTCACAGAAGTCGCTTTGATATATTTGAAAGCAAAACATATATTACAGCTGCAGGTGTAGTAGTGTTGCTCCAAAAAGTGAATAGGACTTTTGACCTTGCGTCAAAACCGGAACTGGGACAGACAGACATTCATAAAAAATTTCGTCTTTGAAAGGCGACATGACTTGTGACATGTGCAATACCGCAATAACATGGCTTTGAAACGAAAAAAAAAACCTTTAAATTTTTTATGCGGAGCGGATGCTACGGACATTGGAAACAAGCTGTAGTAATACGGCAGCAACATGTATCGCATCGCAAACAGAAAAGAAAGTATCTTAGTGTAAGGAGGACTTGACTTCCCTGTCACCCTGTAATATTCAACTTTTTTTACACTTACACTAAATTTTCAAATTCTTCAATGTACATACACATACTTTGCATACATTCGAATCTATTTTAACGTAGAAAATCCTTTTCTTATCTATGTAAAAATAATTGCCAAGTGTCCATTTCCCATTACCAATCTTTGTTTCCCTAATTAAGGAGGTGAACAAATCTAGGAGGATGCTGATAAGAAATTTAATTGAGAAAAAACAAGAAAAAGGCGACAAATGAGTTTTTGATGGTATTTTATCCGCTCCTCTGGGACAGAAGAGAGATAAGATCTAATTGTTGAAACACAAGACTCGACCAGACACGAGATTCTTTCAGAACTTCTTTGTAGGATATGTACCTATTTATACGTACCTAGGTCACAAGAGTTTCTTTCTTTTCATTAAATACCTATCTACGGACACGTCACACATCTCTTTTCTCTTAATCCAAAGAGAGAGACAAATAAAGTCATAAATTTACAGCGTCTCAGTTAAAGTTGGCAAAAACTCATATTTTATGCATGTGTCCTTCAACACATATTTAGTTCCACAGTGTGAGTAAATAGGTAAGCGGGTAAGCCTATTTTGAAAGCAAAATTTCTGATCATTTTCAGTTGGATTGGCGACGGCAACTAAGAAAATCAAGAAGTGCAAATGCTTTTTTCTCTCACTCGTTGCAATATAATTCCTTTAAATGTTGGCCTTAAGTAATGTAAATATTTTGTAGAAAAGGATCAAGATCAAGATGAAGAAGTATAGTTTAAAAATGTAGGAGGCTTTCGGTGTGCAAAAGTGCATCTAGGTGTTATAGTGAAGTGTGTGATAATAAGCAAGCACTTAAGTGAAACTGCAATAGCCTCCCTTATAAATTTCGTTGTTGATTAAAATGTTTCCAACTTGGAAAATGTTATTTTTTCTCTCTCTCTTGAGCAACAATGACAGTCGAACAAAATATTCACAGGAGACGAAAGTAGAAAATGCAGTGAGTTGAGTGAGTGGTCTGGAAGGACAGAGCAATTGAATTCAATGGAAAGTGCGAGGAAAAGGCTTGCATTAATTTGCATGAAATACTGGTTATCTGTACACATGAGTGTGTGTAAAGGCAATAAAAATATATTTATTTTGGGGGAACGGATGGGTGGAGTAGGGCAGAAGGGTTAAAACAGAACGCGTTTTGCATTTCGACACGACATATATATTACATACATATACCTGAAAAAAGAATGGCGTGAATGATAACATGTAATCATATATTCGCTTTGCTTTCTTTCACTCATTAAGAACTGCGACGTATGTTCTGATTGGAATGATTGGATTAAATAAACTCATTTTTGGTTTTATACATAATGTGCTTTAAAACCCAATAGCATTAAAGCGCGACAATGACGAAGTAAACGTACAATACACGTAAGTAAAGGAGAAAGAAAAGATGATGAAAGATGCATACTGTAGCATCTAAAGCGCCCATAAATACATAATATGTATGTTTTCGTTCTTTTTAATTTAGGAAGAGGAGGACTCGAGTGACTCGTATGAGGACTCGTCAAGGGAATGTAGCCAGTTAAAAATCATCATATTCCTCTCAAACTTGGATAATGGGCGTCCTCTCTCCCTCTCAACATCTTTTAACGTGAGGGGCATGACCTTGCTTGGCTTTTTCTTACTTGGTAGCTTGAGAGTATCCAGCTCAGTGGTGGGTATTGGGATAGGGACCTCATTGCGACAAGTGATGGAATTCATGGAGACGACGACAGGCAACTTCTCCAAGTCGAAGTCACTCTGACTGAGTCTTTCCAACGCTCTGTACGCGACTAGCAGCCTTTTCCTAATGTACAGTTGACGGATCTTCTTGTTCACCGACCGCACGAGATCAGCCGGAGTGAAGGAGCCACCATTGGGAGCGAGGTGGGAGCGACCTTGTGGGGAGGGAAGTTGTGAAGTGGAGGACACGTCGCCCACAGCAACCCACGTGGAACAGCTGCGTGACGTTGGACCAAAATGGGTTCGAAAGATGACGTCGCTGCAACGAACTTGCGAGAGGTCCATCTCGGAATTAGATCTCCTCAGGGGAGGTTTCCCATTGTCCGGATGAAGCAAGGATGAGTTTATATCCGACGTTGAGAAAGATTTAGGCAACCCTAAAAACTTGAACAATGCTCCAAAGTTTTTTATGAGATCGTTTTCCTCTTCAGCCCATAAATCTGTGCGGTTCGCCCCGCCTTCACTGGATCCTGGGACGGTAAGTCGGTGGCGAGTGTCTGGAATGGGGGAAGGGATTCGGACGAGAGGACCTAAACTTGACAGTGACAGGAGGGATATTTCCGTGGAAATTGATTCATGACTGGGAGATCGCAACATGCGATTAGAAGCATTCTGAAAAGAGAAGAAAACATTACGAACGAGAAAAGCTAAGTTGAAGAAATTTTTTTTTGCAAAAAAAAGTTCTCTTCCCTCATGAGTGAAAATTTATAGACTACACGCACATATATTATATTCAAACGTTGCATCGCTATTCCAAAATTGATGTATGAATATTGTTCAAGTACTTTCACAATTTGTCATTTGTAACGTTCTCCGGTTACATTTTTAGGCAGTGGGAGTACTGTACATGTATTATCAATATCATATCATCAGCAAGCTTTTATTGTACTCGTACAAAAAAGTTGGTGGCAAATGAAGCGTTGGGAACTATCACGAGAAAATAAGCGAGTTTGTTTATTGTTGGAGAAACGAGTTGGTTGGGAGAGTATGGGACCTCAGGCAATGTACTACATTGAGAAAAAGTTTGCGACATATTTTAGAGCGTGCTCAAAAAGCAATACAAATAAAGAAAGTACCTACTCCACTCGCGAGAAGGTCGTCAATACATTTGGAATAACCGTGCCATGCATTAATACCGGGAAAACATGAAAGCCAAATCAAGCATTACATTTGCATTATTGTCAAATCACTTTCTGTCTCTATGAATTCATGGACAGCATGTTGACAAGAAATGCTATTAAATTGAGGAAAATTTTAGCTAGTCCATTGCAAGATAAACGTGCATACGATAAACAATGTCCACACACTCACGAAAAAGCTATAAAAATTTACTATACCTACTACAGATTTCTACTACATTTAATTATCTTGCTCATCTTAACTATATATCTCCTCACCTGGATTTGTATCATTGGCTTTTCCTGTGACATGATTGATTTAGCACGGTCAGTCTCAGTCAATCAACAAGCAAAATTATATCACTCATTCGATCTTACTTACTTGCTCACAAACTATTTTTGTTTTTGCTTTGCTTACGACGGCAACTTGCAACTCAAGATTCACTAAAATACAATAAAAGAAAAAAAATCAAATCATTTCTTTTATGGACGTGTTCCTCTCCAGTTATTTTGTGCGTGCAAGTAAACAGCAAACCATGGCCGTTCCACTAGCTGGATGATTAATAAGACGAATTAATCGAGTAAAGTAGTGAGTAGGTGACTAGATAAAGCCCTAATGCCTATATGTACCTACACCAATCTGTGAGGGAGGCTTTGATCGAAATAATTTTTTTGCTAAATATTTGCGCATGCATTTATATCTAAGTTGCAGTAGTATAGGTATTTAGGTATGAACATAAACCTCAACCTCGCCATTAAGTATATCATGGAATGAAAATTTTGCCTTTTTCATTAAAAAGAACACTGAAGAAGAAACGCAGAAGCAACACAGCAACTTTCTCTTCTTTTTCTCTGTTTCATGAATAAATACAAACAATAACACTTCACTTTAAGGTTAAGTTTCTGCTTTATGATTCTGGCACCAGTCCTCTCGCATTTCATGTTTATGTATTCATTCACGGAGAAAAAAAACTTTTTTTCTTCTGAGAGCTTCCTGGTTTAGTCAGAGACGAAAATAAAAAAAAGTGCTTTCATTCAACCGACTAACCGCAATACTAAATGCTGTTAGGTTAGGTAGACCATCTTGCAAATCAGCACTTTTTTTCCTTTGACATCGAAAAGTTGATAACCCTATTTAAATTTTATTGCGCTATTTAGACCTGCAGGCTTGACTTGACAGCTCAACCTGCTGTTTCCCAGTAGCCCAGTGAGTGAAGTTTGATGACAACAACGAATCTTAATACCTTTTTTTGTGTCAAGCTCATCTCACTATTAAGCTTCAGAATCAGATAAGGTGAAAACGTTGTTTTTGGTACATAGTACAAAGGGATGAAGCAATCAAAGTAAATAAATATATGCTCACTTCCTGGTAGAAATATAAATTCTAGGAAAACTCTCCCGATAACAATCACCCTTGCCCATGATATTTAAAGTTAAAAATCACCTTTAAAAAATCTGTTTATATATGTAGTAGTGGAGAAGACAACTTACCATAATTACTAGAGATATTTTTGTAGTGGATATTACACGCTAGATGATTTGCCGCCGTTGTTGGTATTGACAAGCGTTATATAAATTTTCTACTACAATGGGAAACGCCACGAAATAAACCAAGACGAACAAGAACATCACACAAACATTTCTCCTGCAAATGAGAGCCACTCAACTCAACTATCCCTCATTTGAATTAATCTGTTTACAAATACTTTTTTATGGGAACGTAACAGATTTAGATCCCTACAAAAAACGGATATGAAATATTCAGAGACACTTATTTTCTGAATATATATTCCTCTCTCTCTTTCTGTCTCTCTAACTCTGATTGTGAGAAGAGAGTACTTGGAACTTAAGTCTTTTGATTTATGTACATTTATACCGTCCCATATTATATTATCGTAATAATGACGGGCTGGTACACGATTATCTTATTTTTCTTCTTCTCTCTATTTCAGTATTATCAACTTAATCGCAGTAAAGTCCTCATGTGGTTTTAAGCTTTATGTGGCAAAAATATTACGTGTCCCTTCCATCCTCACTTTTATGTGCATTTTTTCCTCCATGTAAACTTTATTATAGTACGATGAAATGATATGACGATGATGATGCTCTTGTTGTTGTTGTAGTAGTAGTAGTAGAACATACTACATACCTATGACTACCTCTGTCTTTTCCGTTGTATAGGAAGGCGCAAAAGCTCCGCGCATAAGATCCGATCGATACTTTTACTACGAGCACGATTTACTTTTGTGCTTTCCATTTCTACGAGGCCAGGACAGGCGAGGGTGAAAGCAGTAGTTGTAGTAGTATGTAGTAGTCTCATCGGTGCTGGTGCTATGCTATGGTATGTATGGTGGTGGTAGTAGAGTAGTAGAGCGCAGTTGACTTGCTCTATAGTAGTGATAAGTTGTAGTTGTAAGTACATCTGCTGACTTGACATTGTTCCTCCGCTCCTCATCGTACTTAATAGGTGGATCATATCATATCACTACATTATATTGCTCCTATAAAAGAAATAGCTCCACTGTTCACAGAAGAACAGAGGAGGAAAAACTTATTATGTTTGCACTACAAAAACTCCATCACTTTCATCAACAGGAATATATATACATGCATACACCTTCTGTCTTCTTCTCCTTCTTCTACAATCTGCTTTGCACAATTGGATTGAGCTTTGGACAAAACCGTCCACTTTTCCTCGACTTTCTTCATCTGACATTGCATTGCATGTAAAGCGTGTACTGTTCATATTGCCGTGAGAGTTCATATTATGAATGTATGTATGCGTGCACAAAACCCGATTGGGCTTGTTCCTGTGCGAAAACAAGGTCCAGGTCCTCTTCTCCAATTGAGGAGCACATTAAAAAATGTTCACCTAGGCTTAGGCAGGCAGGCAAGACAGGACAGGAGGAGAGAGCAACAAGGTATTTTTCTTTCCCCAGATTGATTTCCTCAAACTTGCAGTCTCATCTTTTAGATTGCTATTTTCTATCCGGGAAAGTGGATTTTCGATCCAAATCATATTATGCATCTATTGCGTTGTATGGTTTCTCGCTTGATTTACTTACCTTCGTAATGTATTTACAGTTAAGAAGCGAACGTTATTTCAATCAAGGGATGTTTGGAAACAATGAGATTTAAAAGAACATCACTGCATCAACATCATACATTCTAGATAGAGGACGAGAGTAAACTAGTGTTTGGAGGGAGGTAATGGGTGTACAGTAAAGCTAAAAGCAAGGAGCTCAGTTTTCATCACTTCACTTACTTACTCGTGAAACCGACAAACGCCGATTAAGATAAAGAAATGCATTAAGAATCCCTTATCTCCAATTCTGATAAAAATCTGACTTGGGACAAATACAAAATACAAACAAATATACAAATTGCTCAACACCTACGAATAAAAAAAAATTTGAAGCATGCCTTGTCTTGTCTGGTCTGGTCTGATCACGTATCCATAGACGCTTCAAGATGTCTCAATCGAAAAAATTGATATATTACATTATGTGTATTACCTATATTATTATGAATTTTGTTCCGTTAAGTGGGAAGGCGATGCAATAATTTCGTGCTGCTATTTTTCTACTACTTTTGCGTGTGAAATACAAATATTGGCCAAGGCATAAATAAAGGTATGGCCTTGTTTCTGGAAAGTAGGTCGGACATTTTTCATATGAAAAATATATCTACATGTTGCATCATCCAATTAAAAATACGGAAAGTAAAAATATTACTGCTCTATTATCTTCCCAAATTGAATATATTTCTTCCTGATTTATTCAATTCCATCGTATATCATGCTGATATCGTGAGCTGAGCTGCGACCGCGGCAAGGTAAAGATGCTCATTTGCTAGGGATAACAAGCAGTAAAAATTTGACGCGATGATGATATGATGGGTCAATGAATTTTTTAACAAAATGGCGAGAAAAAGTTATTTATGTTTGAAAGCGAAAAGTTGTTAATGTTTTTTTCGAATAAAATATACTCTGGGTTCTTGAACTTGGTTGCCTACTTAATTTTCTTTTAATGTATGTGTGCATTAGTCAGACTTTTATGAATGAAGTTTTTTGAACCTTTGATTTTATTGCTTCAATTTATTTTTGCAAGTAGGAACTATTACCAATACTCGCTAATGGGTGAGCCATCATGATAATTTTGCTATAAAACCTGTCTTATTTTGCGAAAAAATGGCTTTTGGAAATATTATCATGGCTTCTTGGAATTTGTATCGTTGCGAAGGCGGAATTAGAAATGCAAAACTTTACGATCATTGATAAAAAAAGAAATTACTGACACATTAAAAAAATTAAAAGAGTATGAAAGCGTCAACCCTTCCGAAAGAAGAGGATTGCTTCTGCAAAAATGCTGGGCTTGCCTTGTTTGCAAAGAAAGTCTACATTTAGTAGACCTATGACTGAATTGATGATGGAAAGCAAGATTGGACCTGTGGTTGAAGGGTCAGACAGATACGTTGTGAAAAGTTGCAGAGTTTCCGCTCAAAAAGTGAGCCAGAGCCAGATCAGATCCTTCACTTTCGATTTGCAAGGACTGTATTGGAAATGAGGCAGGCAGAGGAGGAACGTGCTCAGCAGCAGATTCTCCTCTTTGTTTTCGCTTGATGTAGTAATGCCTGGCCTGTGTTGTGTTGTCGTGTTGGCGTGTGAGATGATTTCCACAAGATTCTCTTGATCCAAATCGGATCAAGTGTGTAAAGTGTAAGCATGTAAAATGCAAGGAGTACACACGTAGATACTATTATTTTGGAAAATGTAAAATATGTAAAATGTACATGGTAAGTATGTATGTAAGTAGACGATGATGCTACATAGGTAGCAGTAAGTAAAAAACTGTAAGTATTTATGGCAGTGGTAGTAGAGGATTATGACGTAAGGTATTTATCACCTTCAAACAGAAGACCGCCGGTGACCTTTTGATTCCACTCTGACTTGTCAAATTGGTGTTGATGGCAGTTGGGAAAAGAAGTCTGATGTGATATATTATGTAAAAAGCCAGACATGCAGTGAGGTCGTACAGTCGTCTTCAACTCAAGAAGCAGCAATCATGTTTCCTGTCCGCTCCTTCTTTCCCATTGCATTTCTTCTCCTTGTGAGCCTTTCAGCTTCTTCTTTCGCTCAGAATAGGACCCAGGCGAAAAATACGCAATGGTTTGAAGGTCAAATTGACGAATTTATCCGAAACGCCCAGGACACTGGAGAGCCAACTGATATTCAAGTCTCAACATGCAAAATATCCAGCCAACAATTAGTTGCGACAGCTCAGGCCACGGCGGCTCGAGTTTTGAAAGGGATTTGCAATCCGGGTAAGGTCATTTTTATATTCTTCCCATGAAATATTCAAAGCGTTTCGTTTCCCATGTGATCCTACGAAATAAAAGTTGGCAGTCCGTTCATTCCGAAAACAGAGATGCAAACTAAAAGATGCACTTTTCTTCTCTATGTATGTTCCAATTGGTGTAAAGCGGAGTTGGAGGATCGTTTCTCGAATCTGGAGACGCAGTTGGGTGACCAGCTCAACGTGCTCAAGTCAATGCTGCTAAGCTTGGAAGACAAGATTGTGGAGCTGGACCAGGAAATCAGGCAGAACCATCGAAGGACAATGAGTCTCATGGCATCCGGCGTGCGACGAGATGGCTCCGGCTCGACCGTAATCGATGACAACTCGTATACCCCAGCGTACATTCCCAGAATACCCCACAGAGCCCAGGAAGTGATTGCAGAGGATGAGGACACCCCGACTGGGTTCACCGTGAGAGGAGGAGGCAGGTTGAGCGAGGATGAAGGAACGAGTCTAGGTGGGACGAGCACCGACATCAACGTAAAAAGTGGTCACGTGGGACCAAGGTCAAGCGAAATTGGGAAGTACAACAGCACCGTCCATATAGAAAATGGGAGTCGTGTATTCTCATACTACTGGATTGTGACTGGGATGCAATACAAACTGAACAACTGGAACCAACAACGCGTTCTTCGCTCGAACAGTTTTTATATTTACTCTAGAGGATACCGAATGTACATCAAACTGATTCCAAAGTACTCCGCTTCCACTATGTTCCTCCATGTGGGCATCACAAAAGGGGATTACGATCACGAGCTGGACTGGCCATTTACGCAGAGAATGCGGGTGTTTGTCCTCGATCAGAATGATGCGCCGAGACGGGCACAGGACCTGAAATCAAGAATGTGGGATCCAAAGGAACTCTGCTCAGGCTCAAATTGGGTGAAACCAGTTGTTGGCGATAATCCCGAGTGTGTTGGCCTCGGAATCCCACATGATGTTATTAAAACTCGTCAGTACATTTGGAATGACAGAACTATCATCAAACTGAATGTTTACCTTGATTAGTGGCTCTTTCTAGAAAGCCTTTCTCTGGAATCTACTCACGTTCCAATTTTGTCTCCCTCTCCACTTTTCTCCCATATTGTTGGGGAAAATTCTCAGACTTTGGCACAATAGACTAGTAACCATTTCAAAAAAATAATATGTATCACACAATTTTATACTCAAATTAAGTCTCTCTTTTTTATTTTAACTCTGTCTGCATTTAAATTGCTCTGTTTTCATCTATGCCAATATTTCAAGGTAACCTTTGAATTTGTTCTGGGGTGGGAGAACAATTTAGTTTTACTGCTTCGTTTTTTACATCCAACCTTGTACTAAATGCTGCACAATGAATTTTTCCTTAAATTATTTAATAAAATTTTGTTAATTTGTGAATAAATTAATGAATGGCGGAGTGCCAAGAAAAATAGCGAATGAGCTTTTTTCTCTTTAGAACCAATAAAAGTTCGTTTTAAAGTTTGGCCGTAAAACTTGCATAGTTTCGATGAGTTCCAACTCCTGTCGCACCTACACGTTCATCTCTTCTTCGTATTGGCCTCATTATACGCAAACTTACCTAGTTCCAATGCAGTTTTCGAGGTTAGTGGGTGGGGGTCAAAGTTTGCAATTTTTTTCGCGGAATACATCTCAGCTCAGCAGCAGTGATTGGTGTGTGTGGCAAGTCATATAATTTCCCTCTCCCTTTCTCTCTCTCCTCTTTTCCTAATTTGTTTGATAATATCTCCAATTACACTTTCGATATTGACGAATGAGCAGATTTAGATATTAAGCTCACACGACAAATGTGAATCCCATCATTTTTCTGGACACTTTAGAATGAATGATTGAGCTCATGAATCTCTCAAGATTTTATTTACGTACATACATCTCATCATCATCATCGTCATCAAAGATCTATCTATATTTTATGCACTTGTCAAAAGTGTCATGAAACCTCTTTTACGAGCTTTCCAAACATTCTTTTTTTTGCATAGAAGATTAAAAAATCAACCTAAACATTTTTTATTTATTCCAAGCGAATCTAAGAATGATGATATTGAATTGAGATCGCTATGCAAGCAACTTAACTAACCACGTTACGCCACGCCATACATCCCCCAATTTTTTTTCTCAATGAATGAAATTGAAGTAGGTCTTCTGCTCCTATATGACTTATTTATTTTGGGAGAGCAAACCACCAATCATTATACGGGACAGTTTCCACTGCGATTATGGCATCGTCAAAATTTTAATATAATATTTATCTTGAAACAAGCTCATCTTTAAACACATTTCATAATTTCCAAAGAAAAATATATTTATTTTTCGAAAGCAAATCTAATGGAGGGAAAACATGACTAATTTTTCCCCTCCTCTGCAATATTTACTGCAAACGCGTGACGAAACTGTGAAGGAATTTTTTGGTGGTTTCGTTAAATTTGTGTGGTCTGGTGATGTCAATACTGTGTAGGGGGAAGTAGATCATTTAACCTGGAGACATTCAACTACAACATAGCAAACATACACACAGGCTACATCATATTATGTACATACATACATGCATTTGATCCGATTTTGCATTCGATGATTTTTGTCGAGTTGACGTAGTCCTAGATTGGCATACATTTCGCCTGTGTGTGAGCTGATTACAAAATAGTTCAATAAAAGCATCAGCTTTGATTTCTCTCTCCTCCATTTCCTTCCGATCATATCTTGTAGACTTGTGGTGGTTGTGTGCCGTGCGTAATATAATATTATATCCGTCTCTGGTAATTACACTTGAGAAAAGTGCAATTTTCTCCCCCCACATCTTCTTCCTTATTAAATTCCTCTTTTTGTGTTCCATTTCCAAAATAAGTCATTAGCGCAAGCTGTAAACCTGCCGCGCGGTAAATAAAAAAATGCCTACGCTTTCTTGAACCTCAGGACCAAAATAATGTAGATATTGTGAATGAGTTCTGAGTGAGTGAGCAGTGTGAGCAAGTGTGTGCATATGTGTTCCAGTTCACTTTTTCTCGTCGAAATAAAAATTGTGTTTATGGGTTCATCTAACACCTCCTTGATTACACTTTTCCGAGCTTCCGCCCAATGAGAAAGGATCAATTCGGATTATTTTTTGACAGCGTCACATATAAATATTTATGTGAGTGTCCATGAAAAAAAAGTCCATGGAGGATGGAGCAGTAGTAGTAGCAAGGTGTACTACTAGAGCTAGCGCATCAGCATTTTAAATTCTTGGCCCCACTCTGTCTTGTTCAAAATAAAATTTCGAGGAAGCTTAAAGGGCTGAGAAAAAAATCAGAAGCATTATTTTCATCATCGTCATCTCCTCACAAGCAGTGCTACCGCTACCTCATACGAAATTCTTATGAGGAGGTGCGAGTAGGACCAGACAGGCTATGGTGTGCTGGTGGTGGTGGTGATGATGAGGACAAGTGGGATTGTAGAGAGAGGGCTAGAATTAAAAAAGGACGTACATAAATTGAAGCTGGATTTTTTTTCAGAAATGATTAAAACAAAGAAGAATTGATGTGACCAGTGCTAAGAGTGGAGCCCAGATTAGAAAAAAGATGGTCTTATTCCTCATACGATCTTCCTAAAAAAGAGAAGAAGACATTTTTCAAAGATACTGTATTCGTAGGAAAACAATGTGGAAAAGCAGTAGTTGTAAATAGGGGCATCAGGAGTTTTTTCGTCAGAGTAACCGGATAAAAAAGAGAAAAAAGGAGGGACGTATTTGGTAAAGTAGAGAGAGAGATGATCATGAAGACATAAAACATTCTTCCTCCCTCATTTTTCTTAAATAGGTACCTAGGTAATTCAAGTAAAGAAGATGGGGACGATGATGATGATGATGATGGTTGTGTTCATGCTGAATCGTTTTCCATGCCATATTTGTCACACGAGATGGATGCATCTTACGGACTCTATGTTTCACTTGTCCTATATGGCAAACGCATTAATTGGATTTGACAAAAAAGAGCAGATTTTTTTTAAAAGTTGTGTCCACTCCAGCCAGACTATAGTCGACTAGAGGCAGGTGTGCAGGTAGGAAAGTGAAGTACAATGGAAAAGAGAGATGTAACTTTTGAGTCATACAAGTGCAATAAATATTAATTGCAATTGATATTTATTTATTCAAATGTATGTAGTGTACATAGTGCAAAGCTGAAGAAACTGAATGAATAGAAGGAGAAGAAAAAAAATGGCGGAAGACTTATGATGCCATTTTCAAACAAAGAAAACAATGAAGCTTTAAAGAGAGGTGTTCCGATATGGAGTAAAAATGTTAATCTGCATACGAAGAGTCACAGCCAAGCTACTGAAATCTTTGTTTGAACAAAGGAAAGACGGCTTGTCTCCATCACACCTTAAAAGAGCAGAGATTTTGTGCAGCGATGCGATGCGATATGCTTGATATCCATCTTCATGTCATCTTCATTTGCATACGACACGTCGCGAAAATGCATCACTTCTTGTCATCACACAAATTTTCGGAGGTGGCTATATGGATATCTGATCCTGATCTGAGAGCAATGCGTTTGCCGATCATAATGATGATGATGATGATGAGGATGGATGTCTTCGATTATTATTATGTTTGTTCAAAATCTTATATTGCATACCTACCTACCTACCTGCCTACATATAACCCACCCTAATAGGCACAAGTGTGCTTCTCTTTTCCTGTACAAAAGTTCAGGACATGGGAATCGACTCGAGTATGTACATAGTAAGTAATAATGAGGTACGTACGCGCCTAATTGCAAGACGGTTGAGAAGGTCAAGAACCGGGAATAAAGTTGCTTCTCAGACTTCAGACAAGCCTTTCATGGATGACGAGTCCTTGAGCACGAATTGTCATGTTGGCCGAGACCATGCATCATGCATCCTGTACTGATTATTATCTCACAAAAAGCTAAGATAATTGAATACTGCTATCGCAATCAATCACTCTGTAACGCTTCCAAAGGGAAGAAGAAGAAGAAGAAGAGAGGATGGATGCTTTATAAAGACGTTACTTAACGATTACTGTTATCATCATGTTTAGTGGTTTGGTTTGTGCGTAGGAATCTACTGTAGCAGTCTTCGTGACTATGCACACCTGTCAAAAATATAACGTTTGTCTTGATTGCATCCTATCCTATAATCAGACAGGTAATTTCATATTATCGTGCGCATACACATACACCGTTGTTCCTTCGAACTAAGTGAGTGAGAAGCAAGCAGAGCGGAGTAGTATTTAGTAGAGGGCCCACGCAAAGCAATTAAAAGTACATTGATATTCTTTCCTCCAAATTGATTGCAAAAAATATCAGGTGCTGTTGATGTTGATCTTATTTGTTTTGATCATATCTTCTTAATTGATGATGGCATGATTCCCTCTTCAGATGTCGTTGACAAATTCACATGGAACTTTAAGCGAGAGACATGACAAATTCGCTTTGGCGTGACTTTACTCCTATTTCGGCTTTCCAAGTAAAATTCTAGAGCATCTTGAGGCCTGTGTTGTGTTGTGTCCAAGCACCTTCCTCCACGGAATGAAAAATCGTAATCGTCTCAATTTCCTTTCTTCTCTTTGTTTGCCTTTCCATAACGAGTTTCAGCTTGCTTCTATCTTATTTTCTCATGTTTGTTTTTGCACACTGGGAAAGCAAAATAAAGGCAAGGAGTCGAGTCGTTTTTTTACTGTTGAATGAAAGGACTTTTCTTGGCAAACTTAAATGCTTATTTGAAAAATGAGGAGCTTCCCTCTCCTTCCCATACTACATCAATAGTCAATATATTGAGACAAGAGGAAGATGATCTTTTTTTATTCAATTCAGATCAATTCGTTTCCTCATTCTCATCATCATCAACGATATCATTCGATGATTTTGATCATTATCATGAGACCCATTACCATATAATAACGTAGGGCCATTTTTCTCTCCCCTCAAGAGTAGTTCAATGTGACAAGCCAAGCTCATCTTTAATGCTAGCTTCTCCTCATAAGCTAAAGCCATAAGACATTTTTATTGATAAGAGAGTTTTGCTATATTGCTAAAAAAATATTTCGGCATTATCCTCATCTCATCCTCATCTTCT
>JAHZNI010001674.1:0-10180 GCA_027744415.1 Seira ritae | reverse complement strand
TTATGTTGTTGATAGAAGATGTGACGAGAAAAAAAACGACGGCGATATATATATTTGCAATAATGCAATGAGGGAAGAAGTCTCGCCCACTGTCAAACACGACTACAGAGATAGTGCTTGAAAGATGAAGTCTACGAATACGAATGCTGTGTAACCTGACTACCTACACAAAAGAAAAAATAGGATTTTTCTCGCTAATATAAGAAGGAGAATGTACACAAAGTTTTAGCTCAGTTGCTGCATAATTTACCCGTGATTGGGCGTAATCTGTCTAAGACTCTTGGAAGCATTGGAAGCTGAGCATTTTAATATTTTTTTGGGAAACAAAAGTTCCTTTTTTTGTTTCTTTAGAGGAAAAATAATAAAATCTCAGGTGAAGACGGAGAAGAAGAAGTAGAGGAAAGAAACTCTTTTTCTTTGTTTGTTTTCGTGGGAAATGATGAAAACGCTAGGGAATGCGTGGCCGGTAGCCACCCTTGTGGCAGTAATTAGTTCTGTGAGTGTGCTTCAAGTGGGTTCGCAATGCGCTCAGGATAAGTTAGTGGCGTACCACGTGATTCTAAAGACTCAGTGGTCGAGAGAGTTGTTTCCCAAGCATTATCCGGAATTCAGACCTCCGGCACAGTGGTCCAAACTTGTGGGTGCGTTGTTGAAATAAGTCATATAATTTTTTTTAATGTACTCTTTTTTATAGAAACAAAAGGAAGCCATGACATAATGTGGCGAGAAAAACATATGTATAGCTTTCTCATAATACATTTTCCTCTTCAATGACATTAGGCAGAACACACAACTCCTCATTCTCTCTGTTTCGAATTGGAGGGATGGCATCCCAAGGTTTGAAAAAATTCGCAGAAACATCATCCGCCGACGTGCTGGACGAGAATTCCCAGGGAAATGGCGGGGTCTTGGATGCCTTCAATGGAGCCCCCATTCCAGCCGGTGTTGGGCAGACTGAAACTCAATTTTTCGTTGATGGAAATCATACTTTGGTAAGATATTGTCAGAAAGAAATGGAATGAAATTCTCATTTATTACATTTTTTTGATACCCGGAACGATGAGCCAAATGAGGTCATCTAAAAACATGCTTGCAGGTCTCCTTGCTCTCCCGAGTCGTCCCTTCTCCAGACTGGTTCGTTGGCATAGATAGTCTGAACCTGTGCTTGAATCAGCAATGGATTGACAGCATTGCGGTAGATGTAAGGCAACATTTTCATTACCTTTATTGCATGAATAATAAAATCAAATGGAATTATATTATGAGGAGGGGGGACCATAAAATGTATGAAAAAAAATTTTGTTCTCTGTCGTCAAAGAAATTACAACATCTACTTTTTGATTGATTTCCATTCAGGTGGAACCAATCGATGCTGGAACAGACTCAGGTTTGTACACTATACTACACCACCACCACCACCACCATCGTCATCACCATGATGCATGGTCCCCTTACGTAATGGTGAATGATTGTGCCATGTTGTGAAGTGAAGTCTAAGTCTCGTAGCAAAAAAAAATTGCGGAATTGAGACGGGCTTGGCTTCGCCTATAATCCGATATCCCATCGGTTCCAAGATATTGGCTAACATGAGCATGAGCGCTTTTCAGATGTGGTTAAACATACTTCCAATTTCCGTATTCCTATCATATTATATTTCACTTTTCCATCTGTCCCGTTCCGTCTCTATCCCTTTGAAATAATGAGATGTTTCGTTGTGAAACGAGAAGATTGAATGGAAAAAAAGAAGTAGCGGCTAATTGAATCACCTTACTCTCTCCTCTCGTCCCCCCACCAAAAAATATTACAATCATGTCTACTAGATACTCTGACTTGGCTTTTTTTTATAATATGGCTTTTTTAATGCTGTGTACACTGTACAGGCTTCACATTCACCGCACCAAACTGGATCACCGTTCCTCAAGAGGCAATCTATCAAATTCACATGAGCACATTGCATCCGGCTCATTCTTTTCAGTATCCGGACAACCGAGTGCGGGATAAGCCGATAGCAACCTTCACAATATTCAAAGTGGCTAAGTTTTTTTACTCTCTCTCTCTCTTTCTTTCTCTCTAAATTTTCGCTTTCATATTAAAAACTGTCTACATGGCTGGGCCAATTCAGTGTAAAGGCTCTCCACGGGGAGAGAATAGACAAAACTGTGGCCTTGTTCTATCACGTCGCCGCTTCTTTTCTCTCCTTCTTGGAATTCTTCTTGAGCCGATTTGCAAAAGGGGAGCGTGTTTTATGCCATGCGAGAGCTATTACCGCGCCTGATATGAATTCCATTATGACATCCTGAATGAACAAAAAATATATAATACTTATTTTTCCCGTTAATTTTTTTTTCTATGACTGTAGTAGTTATAAGAGGATAAAGTGCTTAATCAATCAGTTAAAGAGTAGTTGTAATAGTTCTGGCGAAAAATATAGATAATACGCTTTTCACGAATGTTGACACATTCCATAAAACAAGGCCATTTTTATGGAGTCAGGATACGAATGTGGGAGCACGCCCCGCTTGTCCTGAAAAAAAAAGAAAATCATAGGAAAGGAATAATTTCTAGGGTCATGTCACTCATATATAAAAACACATACATATTATTTTTCCCTCTCTGAGAGTGTAGGATTTTTTTCGGGGAATCATATTTGATTTCGCTGTGTGTGAGGAAAGTTAATCCGACGATGACAAAAATGTTTACACGTGGAGTGGAAGTCGGCAGAGAGTAGTCTCACTCAGTAGTGCTCATACTACTACTACTACTCCTTTTAGCCATTTCATTTTTTTTCTCTGGTTATATCGCTGTTGACAGATGAAAGAGTACTCGTTGTCTCACTGGGGTGCCACTGGAATCAACGATGAAGGCAACTACTTGAGCTCATCCTACGACTCCACAAGTAGCGGCAGCGATCCTCTCCTTCATCATCACCATCACCATCTTTTTTCTGATGACATTGACAGTAATGACATTGGGAATGAATTAAATGAGATCAATGATCCAAAAGACGTGGAAGACTTGGCTTTCCGAAAGTCGAAGAAAAAGCGATCAAGAAAATTGAAGGGTAAAGTTTTTCTTTTCTTTTTCCATTGTCATTGTTCGTTACTCCAGAGAGAGCAAGTAGGGAAAGAAAGGAGGAGAAGATGGTGGAAAAATGGCTGAGCCACCACTGTATTGGTATGGGGCTCGTGTAGTATAGTGCTGGTGTGGCAATAAGTTAAGTTGTTTATGACGCCGAGAAACACTAGAGTGGAGAGTAAGAAAGTAAAGGGGTTCCTCTATCTATATTTTTCCTCCCTCTTTCCGCGTTAAGCCTGGATGCTTTCTCTGTCTCTTGGAAGACAATGAAAGTGATATCCTTAATGCTCGTATAGAAAAGGCCTCATGGAGAAAAAAATAGATCTTTTTTGGCGAATAAATAGGATAAAATCGAATTTTTTCTCGCGGGTCACTGAGACCGTAGACTTGAGTTTTTTCCCCTTTTCACGTATTGTTCTCTTCTCGGCTTTCACTGAAGGAGCAACAAAAAGATGTTCAAGTATTCAACAATATACCTATAAATAAGCGGATGAGATGATGATGACGATGAAGATGACTTGGACGTGGACGACGATTGATTTCAAGAAAGCCGAGATAGCGCGTTCAGTTTCACTTTTCATTGTTTGTTTACCTTACATAAGTGGAAAATCACTCATTTGTTGGTCAATTAATGCAATGAAACTCATGTTGAATCGTCACGTCCTTCATTTTGTGTGTATTTCTTTTTCTGCACAGGAGCCTACAAAAGGGCAACCCGGGATTGTAAAGTGTCCGACTGGAGCGAGTGGTCTGAATGCTCGGCCCTTTGTGGATTTGGAGAACAGTATCGTCACAGATATGTCATCAGTCCGTCCCGGAACGGAGGCTCACACTGCCCATCACTCACCGACAAGAGGCTCTGTAATTCTGCGAGGGACTGCCGCCTAAATTATTTTGATTGGTAATAATGAGCTCAAGAAATGAGTTGAAGAAGGGAGTTCAGAACGGTATTTTTCAGGGGCAATAAATTATGTGCTGTTGTAGGCTATGCATTAACAATTTATGGCTTAAGTGATGATGACTGAATAATGACTCTCAGATTTTGGTTGACTATTTGAAAGAAAGAGCGTCGTGAAAAATGAGTGTGTCGTGTGATGTGGCTCAGGCGAACACGGTACATATTATGTATAGCAGCTAAAGACCTAATAATGTCAAAACTATTTATTTATTTATTTATGAATTGTACATGAACTGTAGATAATAATACAAATTGTACAGTTGCGTTTTTATACAATCTACTTTATTTGTGTAAGCTTGAAAGTTCACGATTAATTTAATAACAACACTGCCTGAGATTGTAAATAAACCGGAAAATGCCAGAAAATGAGTATGCATTAGAGCTAAAAAATATATTATGTATCTCTTGTTTTGCGGAAAGCATTCCAATTCCAATGTTGAGATAATAAAAAAAGATGCGGGATTGTAAAAAAAATGCGTGCTTCCTGACCTGACTGCTAGTTTTTATGAATGCAATTGTGACAAAATAAGTGTCTTCAAAATTTTTTCCAAGATAAATCCATCGTTTCTTTTTTATTCAGAAAACGCCACAGATGTACATGAAGTACCTATGTAGTTTTTATGCTGAAAAGAATCAGACTGATGTAGAGGATTGTAACAAACTCCAAATAAAAGCTATAATATTATATTATTTCATAATTCGTGTAGCCTCTTTCTCCAATGTTAAGTACATAATATTTTGATTCAATTTGAATACATTTACAATGTATGTATATTTCTAAGTTTAAAAAGTGTTATATTCCGTACGTATGTATTAATCACATTATAAATATTATGTGTATATCAATATTAATACAGATACATAAGAGTAGTCAATAATAGTCAATTAAAACACCTTCACTGCCAAACCCTCAGTATGAGATTTTGAAATTGAATGTGATTCATTATTTATTTTTAATCTAATCAAATAATTTATTTTTATTTGATGCAATGTATCATAACAACACAATCAAAGATATAATTATAATAATAAAAATGACAAATAAATTGGTTTAACTTTTTTTTCTGAAATTCAATCAAATCCAAATATTGAATCTGTACTTAAATTTCCAAGTGAAATGCCAATGCTCTCAGATGAGTCCCATTTTCATTCATAATAATATCAATTGTCATAATCACTTTCAGCCGATTTGCGAATTCCATTTGCTAACACATTTTGAAGATATTTCTTGCAATATTTTTGAATGAGTTACTAATGTTTGAATACCAATATACATACAGGATTAAGAATAGAATTTATGAGAGCATTGCCAGCCAAATATACTGCCAAATTGCTGAAAATAAATCGTGTAAGTGAAAACAATGCAAACTGTGAAAACATTTCCTCAAGAACATCTTTCCTTCGGCGTATAACCACTTCTTTATTTCCTTTCTCACAACTTACTCATAAATAAATATCGATGAAAATTGAGGGTGTTACTGCGAAAGAATAAATCGACGCATACATTTTTAGGGATCACAACCCAACATTACTGTATAGTAGTAAGTCTCATTAGTAAAATTTAAATTAAGTACAGTACATATCATATTATACTTAATACTTACTTTTAGATTAAATGCATGTATATATGTATTGCCAAACTACATCTAAAAATCTAGCCTCTCTGTAGCAGATTAAAAAAAAGATTTAAATTATGGCAGTTATCAGGTTTCACATATGAAGTTCACACCACTAAGCCAGTTTGGCAAATTGATCCATTGATCATCTCCCCCATTGGTTTTGATGGCAGTGTTTACATGAATCGCTTATATATGTATATGTATGTATGTATCCACAATCAGAAAATTTACATGCAATCATATAATATCATTAGAATTCTGCCCGAGGGCTCACTCTCCTTCGTACAATAGAATTAAAATATTCTTAGAACATACAAAGATGATAAATATTAAAACAAAAAGAGTAAATCTAAAGTCTAGAAAAAGCACAATTATAACTCTTAAATGGCATGATTAAACTCTTTTAAAATACATAATGGGCATGGAACATGCCAGCATGCATGCATTCCCTTCCTAGAATAATTTTTCCCTCTCGTTTTAGGTCCCTAGAATGGTTCTGATTAATCAAATCAATGAAATGACAAACTTAAGTTCTGTATTTCTTTCCCACGAACTTTCCATCACAAATGAAATGCAACGCAACAGACGAGAGAAAGCTATCATCCTGTCGGATTGCAAGGCCCACAACATCTTGTTTAGTGATCTACTTTACTACATATGTAACTAGTAGGCAATGATTATCAATTACTAGACCTAAGGTAATAATAATAATATCGTGCAAATACATTTCTCATCTGGAAAGACGTGTAGTCATCTCAGTTTATAATGTAGTAGTCCATTCTTTCCCCCATATCGTCATACTTATCTTCGTAAAAATGATCTGAAACTGTATTTTTTTTCTTCTTCGTTTTGTGCACAAAACGCAAGCATTTTGCTCCGTCCAAATTATTTATCCCCAGTTGAAATAATTTCTTCCGCAACTTCTCGCAGAGCCGCACCAAGTAGCTTCTTTGAGTGGAGGACAGGGACGGCCGCCGCGTCGAGAATGCATTAGAACTGTTCTGGACCGAGTCATTTCACCAAGACCACAAGTTTTGCTGCAGGGGGTCCACGACGACCACTCAGATACTATGCAGTCTCTTGGAGGACCTTCGTTTTTATTGAAGGGATTTTTTTGCGAGAAAAAAATAGAAGTAAAAACATAAAATGGTCACACATTTTTTTTTATTTTGAGTGGAAAAAAGGAAAACTGTATTCAACTTTAATTCACTTTTGTATTTTCAACGTTAGTGCTAGCACATTGCATTCCTGCATAGTCTAGTATGTAAGCAAACTTTTGTTAATTGTTTTCTTTCTCTCCTCTTCTTGTTCACGTTAAAGTTTTGACTGTAAGCTTTGTGAAGAAGAGTGAAGATGCGAAAAAATATATACGTATAAAAAGAGAAAGGAAAATGTTACTCACGGATTTTCTTCAGCTTCTTCTTCTTCTCGCCGTTGATGTCCTTCTTCTTCTTCTCGGCATATGGAACATAGTCAATGACATTATTGCTTCGGTCTGACTCAACCACTGGCTTTGACATTGATGAAAAGGCTGATACGCTTTTTAAATTAGCTTCTACTGGACGGGTGGTCGGATCTATCACGTCATTATTCAGGATCTCTTGTGCAGGATGATGGAAAACTTCACTTAATTCGTATTCCTTCACCTAAAAAATATATATAGTTTCCAGAGTAAAAAATAATAATATCATACTTTCTTTTCTGCAGAATGATAAAAATAATCAAATTATCAGAAGAGAAGAACAGTCCCTTTTTCCTACTCCTCCTCCTACTCCCTCCCTCCCTACTTTCTCTTCATAAGTCATTTTATGGACAGAAATATTAAGTGGTGCGAAAATAACGCCATTTTTTAGAAACTTTTTTTTTCTTCTTCCCTTTTCCAAGATTGCTAGCACCAGCACTTGAATCTGATTTATTATGGGAGATATCTCCTATCTGTAAGTACGTAAGGAAACTAAAAGAAATATTGTGATAGGAGAGAGGGTATTTACTTCTCGCAAGCATTACACCATTTAATGTCCCCTCGAGTGCATTGCATATCCGATAAGATGTTTTCTACAACTTCATGTCTGAAAAAAATAGTGCCCAGTAGTAGAAGTAGTGGTAGTAAAGAGCGAATAAAAAAGGGGTAGCCATTTTTTTCATGACGATGATCATCATCATCTTCTAATGTATTTAAGTGAAGGACTTTGGGAGACGGGATCATTGTTTGAATGCATGACTTGATTTTCCATTGGCATATCAGCTCTGGTGCTTTTGAAGATGAAGAAGAGGCATTACCACAAAAAAGAAGTCTTAAGCAAATTTTCCTGTTGGGCTTCTTATTATAGCACACGCATGACTTACATCATCCCTTAAGCCTTAAATGAATTCTAACAAGTAGGAGTAGTAGTATCTAGTAGTCCCCCGTCCCGACTAGAGATATGTCCTCTGGAAGAATAAAGAATTTCTACTATCGCAAAATGTGCGAGTGAGCCACCGAGAATAATATCTCAAGACGAGAAAAAAGAACAAAAAGAATGGTTTTCCCTTTTGTTCAGAGACTATCGAGATGGCAAAAGCATTTATTTTAAATCTTTCAGGAAAGTGATATGAAAGAGCCCTCAACTTTCTCAATTTTTTTCTCTAGTTTTTCTTCTTCTTCTTCTTCTTGTCTCTCTTCTCCCAAGTTAAATTTTCTTGCTGCAAGTCAACAGCGAAAAGATTATGTGTAATTGTTACAAAAGAAATAAAAACTGTGTGCTTTCCTTCGTACAAGAAGTTAGTACACTGCATCATCACCACCACAACTAACTCATTTCATTGAAGGGAAAACTTAAATTTCACTTTTCCTTCTATTGTTCTCCATGCTTGCAAGGCTCTCCACTACTTTGGAAAGAACTCCATCGGGAGGAAAGGAGTAGTGGCAGTATGTGCGGAGGAAGAAAGATAAACGAAATGTGGTTACATTGTGACAAGAGTAATCCTTTCCCTGCAATTGATGAGAGTTAGGCAAAGTTACCTTGAAGAATTGAAAAGATGCAATTGGTGGCAATGTTTCTTTGTCACTGTAGTAGAATGAAGAGGCTGGGTGGTTGGGTTGCCGAGCAGTAAGACGCTTCACTTCGGCCCGTGGCTCTGTCGCCCAGTTTGGAGATGTAAAAGTGAGTCCTACAAAATAAAAAAAGAGAGAAATTGCGGTAGGGCGAGGCTTGGAGGTAACACTGATATTCATCGATTTTTATGACATGATCAATCACCAACTTTCATTGTTCTTTCCAATTTCATTTGTTACGTGTTCGATACGCCATGAAAAATATTATAATGGAGGGGAGGGCCCCTTACTTTTTCATGCAAACTTTTTTTTCTCCTCTCCTTCACTCTAATAGCTTACCTGAATCAGTTCCTGCATCTAATGGATCCACCTGTAGGAAAAAATTATTAAAATGTCTTTAGAACTCGGATTGAGTTGGAGAAATTGGAGAGAAACTTTCCAGACCAGCGAGAGTCATTTAAAAACAAATAAATCATATTCATTCCTCACTTCAATTGTGACACTGTCTATCCACCTCCCATTCGAGCATAAGTCGTAGCCATCGATCCCAATAAACCAGTCTGGAGAGGGAACAACACGAGAAATAAGGGACACCTGAAAAAATAGTAGGATTCACAGGATTTAGAGAAAATTCACATTAAACCACCACGTTACATGTACGGCGAACTTAAGTTAGAATTTGTTTCTGCAAACGTAGGCAGGCAACAGGAAAAAGATTCTAAAAAGGCATGACCTTGAAATGCAGTAGTCCAGCGTTCCCTTTTCAAAGTAAATTGGATACATTATAAACTACTATCTTCATCTGTTAACGTCATCTGCACGACATTGCATATAGGCACGCTGTACAGTAATGAATTTGCACAGGTAAAAAATCCGTCATGCACGTGCCCTCCTTTGCCTCTTTTATCATTTTCAATGGCTAAACTGGAAAATGGCTGTTTCCCAAGTCATTTGGAGCACATGTCCAAGTTAATGACTCATAAAAGAAGACTGGACGGTTAGAGGTTTGTACAAGACTCATTAAAACGTATGCCTAACTAAGTTCCTATGCATTTTAGAGTGAGTCCACAAAACAGAAGAGAAACTACGTTAGAAAGTGAATGAACAAGGGAAATCTCAAACAAAATTTTGTAATTTAACAGCAAGTTTTCTTATGACCGCTGCGCTGCGCTGCCGGCCTACGCGTAAGTAATGGAATCGATGCCATGCCATGCCACGGCTGCCTAACAAATGCACTAGACGTATTCCATCAGCTCAACGGATTTTTTTAATGACTCTCATCAATATTCCTTTTTGTTGATGATCCTCCTCCCCTTTAAAAGTCTTGATGCTTTGGTTGTAGGGCTTAGCATAGCAATGTTAGCAATTGCATGCTCCAACTCTTATACGAATCCCTTCGGATGCCACTTTTCCCAATTGGAAGAGGTGAAAGGACTCATTATGTGAACGTCCTGGTAATTAACAAAATAAAAAAAGTTATTTTTGAGTACAATT
>JAHZNI010001673.1:0-11400 GCA_027744415.1 Seira ritae | reverse complement strand
ATTCCTGATTAGTACATAGATCATTTATTTCAAATCTGATACCAAGCTCATAAGTTAATAATCGGGAATCTGTTTGTCTTTTTTGAATCAGATATAGTGTCCTTGAGTTAATAGATTATTATTGTCTTGGGTAAATATACTCCTTGTCCTCACAAGCTAAATTAAAAAGTCGAACAGAATGTCTCTCTGGGTTGATAAGTATCGTCCGAAAAGTCTGGACGATCTAGACTATCACCAGGACATGGCTCAGAATCTAAAACATTTGGTAAGTGAACTACGAACTTCTTGTTCACGATGATGATGAGATAACTTATGCCTTGCCATGCCTTAAAGGCCAAGGTGGCAATCGTTTATCTGTGCAGATTATTCTAATAAATGTGCAATGTATTATGGATTAATCATGATTTGACTTGATCTTTTAGGTAAAGTCTCCGGATTTCCCTCATCTTTTGGTTTATGGACCTTCAGGTGAGATTCAAATATTTTTTAGCAATAATAATAATTACTGTCGACCGTTGATATTAGTTGGTTTAAATCATGTATTACGTTGTGGCTACGCTCATAGGGGCCGGAAAACGAACAAGAATCGCAGCGATATTGCGGGAGTTATATGGATCCGGTGCTGACCGAATGCGCATTCAACGGCAGCAGTTTGAGGTAACTGTTCAAAGTGAAACACCGAACGAAGTAAATAACAATCTTGTAACCCGACCGTAACAATATTTTTGTATCCTTTTCTCGAAAGACTCCTTCAAAGAAGAAAATTGAGATAACGACATATTCGAGCAACTATCACATCGAAGTAAATCCTAGCGATGTCGGAATCCAAGATCGCTTTGTCGTCCAAGAGT
The DNA here is from genome assembly GCA_027744415.1 of Seira ritae. NCBI lineage: Eukaryota > Metazoa > Arthropoda > Collembola > Entomobryomorpha > Entomobryidae > Seira > Seira ritae. Next base: position 10,549 of record JAHZNI010001673.1, on the reverse strand, counting down.
TAATCAAGCATGTGGCTGAAACTCATCCGTTGGATCAGCATCCTTTTAAAGGTTTGCTGATGCAAAACTAGAGATGAAATGAAGAAAATTAGCTGAACTACGTAAAAGAAATTTTTTCGTAAAGTTGCATAATATAAGAAATTGTTTCTGATTTGTTTTTAGTTATTGTCTTGCAAGAAGTTGACCGATTAAGTAAAGATGCCCAAGACGCTCTTCGAAGAACTATGGAGAAGTACATTTCATCGTGTCGTTTGGTTTTATGTGCCTTGTCTACTTCAAGAGTTACTCCTGCGATCCAAAGTAGATGCCTTCCTCTACGAGTTGCTGCCCCATCCAACAAACAAATTGTTAAAGTTTTACAGGTTCGTTTCTCCAATAATACATAGCATTTTAAACATCTCCTCGGGCATCATTTAATGAAATGAAATAATATGTAAACTCTATTTGCTGTTTAGGCAATTTCAAAAAAGGAAGGCATAACTTTACCCGTTGAGTTAGCTGATCGTATTAGTGACGCTGCTTCTGGTAACCTACGTCGAGCAATTTTGATGCTTGAATGCTGCCGTGCAGAAAGGTATCCTTTCGTGGATAAGCAACCAATAGTAGAACCGGACTGGGAAAAGTATCTTCGGGAAACTGCCTTTATGATCGTTCAAGAACAAAGTCCGCAAAGATTGTTGGCAGTGAGAGAACGTCTTTATGAGCTTCTGTGTCACTGCATTCCCCCAGATCTCATATTTCGTGGCTTGTTGAAGGAATTGGTCAAGAATTGTGATAACCAACTGAAGGCACAGATTTGTGCGGAAGCAGCCAAGTGCCAATGGAGATCTACTCGGGGAAGCAAAGTAATTATTCATCTAGAAGAATTTATTGCAAAATTCATGGCGATTTACAAGAGGTTCATTGAACAAGCTGCTTTTGCGGATGACTTTTTTGAAGATTAGAACGTGAAATATGAAACTGGTGTATTAAAAAATAAAACCGTTTACTCTCATTACTGTATTTAAAACTTAAAACTTTTTATGGATTCAATGATTTCTAGAATAAAAAGGTTGACAAAAATAAATCCACACGATCTTTCTGTTATGAATTTTTATTTAACCATTGTTCATCTTTCCATCTTGTTATAAAACAAAACATTCTCACTCATCTATTAGAATATCTGAAAGCTTCTTGTAATACTCGTCGGTAAGTTTACTAGGAAGCTCATCCCTTTTTAACCACAGGAAATCTTTTACAACCTTTTCCTTGCTTTCTTTAGATAGCTTCGGTTCACCGGACACAATTTGAGCTTTGCAAAAGAAAACCTATTGAATATTAAAATTATTAAATTGCAAAATTAATATAAAGTGCTCCGAAGTTAAATGTTTAAAGTTTAAGCGAAACCATATTAAAAATTTTTCTCTTACTTTTGCACCAATAGTCTTCTCCGTCCTGACGCCTGACGGGTATTTATATCTATAGAATCCCCAAGGAGCATTCCCAAGAACTTTAGCTCTCATGTCAGGAAATATTTGGCGTATCATTCTTTCGGCAGCCTACAAAAGTAAATATTACAGGAACTACAAAAAACTAGAATTTGATACAGCACAAGCCTAAGTTCTCTATTATAATGTGTAGTAAGAATTTGATAAGAATGTCTCTGCTTCTGCTACCTCTCTCAAACTTTCACCAGGCTCAAGTTTAGAATGGGGGCAAATCCATTTGTAATCATTTCCAAGTTTTTGCTCTACCAGCAGCAATAGGTGAGAATCCAGAGCCCTTTCCAGAGATTTACAATCATTTTTCAAATCAGCTTCTGTAGAAAGTATGAATAAGAAAACGACGAATTGTAAATACTTCTTTAATAAAAACTGATGTCAATCAAAAGGGAGAGAGCACGAAAGTACCTGTTTCCCTACTCGCAGGAACAAATTCTTGTGCCTCAGCTATCCATCGATCTTCGTCATCTCTGGCGGTCGTTACATTTCCCAAATCTAGTTCTCCAGCCTTAACCTTTTCAAGGTTGACCCTAAATTAAGTTACGAACATAAAAATATGTGTATGCATAAAATGATTGTTACTGATATTGCTGATGACTCTCTAAATGTGTCACCCTCCTATGTTAACTTTAAGATTGGCTATAAATCTTACATATCATTATGAAGTCTAACTTCATGGTCAGACTTTTTGCTCAATTCAAACTCGATTTGACTAAGGTACTTCGAGTACTTTTCTTGCAAAGCGTCCTTCTTCTGCGTCAGAATCGGCTTTCGCTCCACCACAATCCCTGCATAAATGTCCCAGGCCCCTTCCACAGCAGCAGCTGGCGATGGCACAGCAGATGATGCAAGTGACCGACATAAAACTGATGGACGTAATAACTGCGATAGTTTCATAACGCCAACGTCAACTTTCGTCAACATGCGGTTGCCACCACAAGAGCAGGAGTGCATAAACACTCGACTGTTTCCATTTATGTGAACCACAGAAATATTCTGCCTAGTCAAGAGCGAGCTGGAGCCTCGGAAAGCTATTAGTTTCCAGCTACTGTTCATTTTATAGCTTTAAAATACAAACTAGGATCTGTGATTTCTGATTTGTCATATAATTCACCAAATAAGTCAGTCACTGAAGACGAGAACAATATTTCTAAAGAAAATAAATCTTTTCGGCACTTCTTGAATCTTTTAAAAGTGACTGTTCACTGTTATAGAAAATTCCTTAAATTATAATAAAGGTAAACAAAATGCAGATTGAAATTAATTTTTCACTGTAAAATCGCGTTATCTTGACTGTTCCTGTTCAGCCAGATTCACACGGGCACATTTTGCGAAAAGTGTAAAAACATTTTCGGTTGTATCATTTAGCCCCACTGCGAGGAAAACAGATGAATGTGAACGTATATTGCATATATATTGCACTGGTCATAATCCCTAAGAATTGAATCAGACTCGTTGTGTGGTACTACTAATACTGGTACTGTACTCTGATCTTCCCTAAAATGTATTTTATGTATTTGGTCTTCGTACATTATCCTCTATGAAGGAAACTGCATTGTAGATTGTAGCCTATAATCATAGTGACCAGTCCCAATAACGAGCGACCAAAGACCTTGCCTAAGCGAAATGAAGAAGAAGAAATCCTATTGTCATATGAATTGAGTAGAGTCAGTAATCAGTTAACTTAAAACGAGGAGGTATGCTTTCTTAATGGACGATTGCGATTGTTTTAACTTATTTTATATTATGTTGTATATTAAGTAATAGAATAAATCTTGACTTTGAGCAAAAAATCCTTGTTTCGTGCTTCTACTTGAGTTGAAAACTAAAATATCGTGACATGTTATTTTTTATTATAATATTGTGAATATTAGTGGCAGAGAGAGAAGCTGGCCATGTTGAACTGACTTGAAAAAATTTCAATAATTAGAATCTGCAACAATAATCAATTGAGGAAGTAAGTAAAATTCGATATTCCAATTTCATCATTTATTTGATTTGCTTGATCCCATGTCATCATTTTCCTAAGATGATGTGTTGGAAAGGAAGTCGAGTCGAATTGTGCATCATATTATCATGAGCGCATCTGATGGAATTTCATCATTCATGCACGCATTGTCTAGGGAACTTGAGAACTAACGGGCATGAAATTATTGTGCATTAAAATATTTAAAGTTTTTGGAAGAAAAGAATACGAGACGAGACTGACATGACGAGAGTGAGAGTATTATTTTCAACTTGCAAACTTATATGTGTCGATGTTGCGTTTGCAATCTATCAATAGATAAATCAACGTTTGTTAAAAAGTGATTGCAAAATCAATCTGTGAATTAGTTAGTACTACAACTTAATTTTTTTCCTTTGTATAACAGAAGTTCCGTCCGGTCTCCAATTAAGTTGGTGCTTGGCAGAAATTTAACATTCACCGTGGTCGTTGACCTGAATCGAGTTTGGGGGGATAGAATGGCGCAGACGAAAATCGAAAGAATGGACGCCCTAATTCCTATCATCAATAAACTTCAAGATGTCTTCAACACCATTGGAACCGATTCAATCCAGCTTCCGCAGATTGTCGTCGTTGGAGCGCAGGTGAGATTCATTTAATATGACATTGAATGCTGGACTACCTGGATATTGAAGCTAAAACTAATTTCGTAGAGTTCGGGAAAAAGCTCTGTTTTGGAGGCATTAGTTGGGCGATCCTTTTTGCCGAGAGGAACTGGGATTGTAACTAGGTGTCCAACCGTTCTCCAACTCATTTATGCACCAAAGGAAGACCGAGAGCATAGAACGTCTATTGAAGGTACCTAAGTTGTATTATATCGTAAATGAAGCCAAATGCGTTCATTTCTTTGGGAGTAAGCATAGGACTCAAAACGCTTTCTTTTTCCGGTCTCAAGGTACTTAATACAGACGCGACATTGACATTATTTCAGACATTTGTAATATTAATCTGCAATATGCAAATAAATAACAAATATTACTGTTTGGTTTGGTATATTTCAGACTCGCGTCAATGTGATGATATCCCAGTTTCAAACAGTGTTGCAATCCTACGGAGAAGATGTCAAGGACAAATCTCAAACATTGCTTCAAATTATCACAAAGTTTGCTTCAGCATACAATGCAACGATAAATGGAACCTCTAGGAACATTGAAACCACAGAACTTTGTGGTGGTGCAAGAATATGTTACATATTTCACGAAACCTTTGGACAAACCCTGTTGTCCATTGATCCTGTGAGTGGATTGAGCAAACTAGATATTCTGACAGCAATCAGGAACGCCACTGGTCCTAGGCCTGCGTTGTTTGTACCGGAGGTATTGAATGATTTTGTTGATTTTCCGCATGTAAGAATTTTTGTTTCTTGAAAATGGGATTCTTTGACTCTTGACTGACTCTCTAATCACTGATCTATTTATGTAATTAACCTATTTTCGAGCATGCAAATAGGGGCTTTGTGCTCTGCTTCATTTTCGGGTTTATTATATTTTTCATACAGTTTTATGGTATATATATATAAGTTATAAAAAATCCTGCTCATTTTTATTAAGGTGACTTTCGAGCTCCTGGTTAAAAGGCAAATTCGTAGGCTTGAAGAGCCATCTTTAAGATGTGTGGAACTTGTTCATGAAGAAATGCAGAGAATTATTCAACACTGTGGAACAGAGGTTCAGCAGGAGATGCTCAGATTTCCAAAAGTCCATGAAAATATCATCGAAGTAGTCACTCAGTTGTTAAGACGCAGGCTTCCCAAAACCAACGACATGGTTGAAAATCTTGTCGCTATTGAGCTGGCTTATATAAATACAAAGCACCCAGATTTTCACCGAGAAACGGATTTACTTCTGAGGTCTTCGGACCACAACAACGCACACTTTCGTGAACAGGAGCTGAAACGACAGCAGCAGCAACAGAAAACCCCGACAACAGTTGCGGGGTCCTTTAACCCTATTGCCAATGGTGAAGTTGATATCCAGGGTCAAGCAAAAGTAGGTGTTTGTCATTTTGAGTTTTCTTTCATTCCTCCTTAGAATAGCGTAGTTTGCAAAAATATGTGGGGCTGCTATTTCAGAATTGGTTTGGAAATGTAATGGGCAAATCGCTGGAAAACTCGCCATTGCACAACCAGGTTCAGGCTCAACCTCTAACGCCTAATGGTGGGGACGCTTCAAACGGACCGATAGGTGGAATGGGAGATGGTATGCCAACCCAGAAGCCGAGTTCGCCCAAGAGACAGTCAGTTAATTTGCTCCAAGCTGCAGATGCTTCATCCGCTGGATACCAACTCTCTGACAAAGAAATGAGAGATTGTAAAGTTATCGAGAGGCTCATAAAGTCATACTTTTCTATCGTTCGAAAATCTATTCAGGACAGTGTTCCGAAGGCCGTTATGCATTTTCTTGTCAATTATGTGCAAGACAATTTGCAGTCTGAGCTGGTAAGAATCTGATTTCTTTCGTTTTTTTTCGCATTTTTTAGACTTTTAGTGCTCTGTTTACAATTTTCATTTGTATACAGGTGAGCCAGTTGTATAAACCAGTATCAAATTGAAGACCTTTTGGCCGAGTCCGAGCACATTGCTCATCGTCGCAGGGAAGCTGCCGACATGTTAAAAGTAATAAACCCGAATTTCAAAATGCCGAATAATATTAACAAAATGAATGAAAAATGCAAGCTTTTATTTTCTTTGCAAATATTTTCAGGCCCTGCAAAAAGCAAGTCAGATAATCAGCGAAATCAGAGAAACTCACCTGTGGTGATTTTAAGATTGGCGGATTGTGGAGGCAAGACATCTCATGCATCCCAACCGCTAATACAACTTAAACGTGTTAAGTTAACTAATGGAGAACTAGCCAAGCCAGCGTTAATTACGGTTTCTCTTTCCTAGTGATATTATTTAATTGATGTAGTATAATCATAAACATTTGTCGCGATGAAGTTAATAAGTGATTAGTAAATTATAGTACTATTACTATAATACTATTATGGCCATTATGTTTAACGTCTCCAGCTTTTTTCCATATATGCCTGCAACGACAAGATGTAATATTAATATTATGTAATGGTCGAGGATTCCAATTTTTCGCTGATAAAAGCTGTTACTGTTTGCAAATTATGAACTATAAAATGTTCTAGTCAGGCCAACTTATTTATTAGGTGGCATAAATATTCTAGAATTAATCGTTGTAGGCATGATAAGGGCGTCAAAGTGCTAGAAAATAGCGAAAGTGTGTCAACACAATTGAATAAGAAGCTCAGTTTTTCTCCTCCCTCCCTTGAGGTCGCAGGTCACATTTTCCGAGAAACGAAAAAAAAACCATCTCGTTTGGTTTTGCGACTTCAAGAATCCTGCATCTTGGTGCACAACTTTGTCAACTAAACAGGTACTTGTTGATAGCAATTATGTATGTTATTGATACATTACTTTGTAGCAAAGACTTGAATGATAATACTTAATGAGAATAATTATCGTAGTTTTTTGTAGATTTATTTGATTGCAAGATTGCTGTAGTCTGTTTTAGATTACTATTGAGATGGGGTTAGGGAAAGTTTTGTATAAAATGGCTCGAAGTTTTTTTTTTGGACTTAAGTTTGTTGGCTTTCAGTTATCCTACGAAAAGGTACACAATATGAATTATGTACCTTACAGTTATAAAATTTCATTGATAGTGTCATTAATCTGACTTAAGCTTCAGGTTGATAAGAAATATTGTACAATAAAAATACAAAACCTCTGTGTAACACATTTGTCAATTCAAAGGTCGATTCGCACTTGCCTGATAGATAATAGGATGAGATGAAAATGCTAAAAATGCAAGCGAAAAATTTGCCAATAAAAAGATCATTGTCCACTCGTGAAAGGATTACTTTGTATTTTGAATTTTATTTATGTACGTCTCAACCAAATATAAAATACATGCTAAGAAATTATTCGTTACATTAATTGACCATAGAATTTCCCTTATATATATCGGAACCAGAATAATTGGTAATTTATTATGACGGATCTAAACACTATTTTGAATCTTGGAAATATATTTGGAATAGGTCATTTTGTTAGTTTTACCTTCGAACTAGTAACTGGCAAAAGTTTTCGCAATATGGATGCATCATCATGTTCATCAGAACATTGAATGAAACGTAAATATTTTTGGACTTTGAAACCTTAAAGTCAACCGCCTAGTATGTAGTTGGAATTTGATAATTTCTTTGAAATTTTCAATATTTATTGTAATTACGTGTTTTGTGACAGTTTCAATGGGCGGTGTATACTCGTCTTATATAGCCGCGGCTATTTTACCTTTACATCCTAAATACACTTATATTAGAATCGAGATAGTACTAGAGAAAGATATATCATCTTAAATTAGATAAAGATTCGGTCTTCGAGTTAGTTTGTGTAACTTTTACATATCTTACGCGAGGTAATAGAAGACGAAAATACATTTTATTCATATGAAATGTACACAGGTTCAGAAAACAACTCAAATGGCAAATCCCTGCATAAGTAACTTAATCTTGCTGGTATCACCTTTCGAAAACTAAAGTAGTCCATTCATACTTACACTTTTGACCGGTAACAAGTAAGTTAATGGCTCTTCAAGTCAACCCATATTGACATAAAAATTACATGCGTACCCCCATACATACGAAAATTGAAACAAATAATCTCAGTTCTTTAATTAATTAATAGAGGCTACGTACAATATACATTTACTAAAACCATACACATAAAATCTTTTTTATTTCATTCATCGCCATTTCTTCAAACTTTAAAACATTGTAGGTACAGACATATAATATAAATCCAACAATTCTATATTATTATTAATTATTGCATCTTTTTTGACAAGTTTGTGGTAAAATTTCATTTACATGAATTGAATTACTACATAATATTCAAACCAGGCCCTGCTGGGAAAACTGTCGAGGATGAAAGTTACAAACGAAGAAAAATATTTTTCCAATGCATAAATATACATCTTGAGGAACACTACTACTACTTTATATCGACCATAAAGTCATGTTTACCGGCAAAGAAAATCCGAAGGTCGTAACGTAAGGCAATATTGTGTAGCGAGAAGCTTATTACAGAGTGACATACATAATCTATGCTGATAGGAATTTGTTTCGATTTACGAGAGAAAGTATAATTGCAGGTAAGATTAGATAATGCGTATATTTATGAAGTTGAATTGGATTTGTCGGAGCAAGTTTTCGAGAAAATCCGGGCAATGATTTCATCCTTGATCGGAACAAGAAAAAGGAAAAGTGTCGCACTATACACGTACTGCATAAGCCAATTTACCCAATTTAGCTTTCTTATATAGGAATTAATAACCTGACTAGCTATTAAGGTCGCATAGTGTATTGAATAGCAATGTTTTCATAGGATTTCGGATTAGACGCTTGTGGTGCAGCCTGACGTGTAGCAAAATCATTAGCAAAATTGGATCTCTGAATTGACAACATTTTGTCGTTTCATTTTTTTATACTTTTGAAATAGCACGCTTTAGTTGTGTTAAGGACTTCAGGCAAGAGCTACAACCTGCATTGCACAATTATATATCGAAGAAGTAGCAAAAATCGACGACTTTCTCCTCCCTTCTTAACAATACATACATTGTCATATTCACTGAATTTTTAGGCTTGATGACGTATAATATATGTAGTAGATCCTGTAGTAATGGAACAATCTGATTTAACTGATCATGTAAAATCTACGTAAAGTGGCGATGATACACAGAAGACAAGTACGGACATATGAGTATACCGAAAGAAATGGAAACTAAAAGATTGGAAATTAGAAGAAGTGGACTGATAGGTTGGTGGACTAAGGATGGGCCTCCGTTACACAGATTATGTTCACAGAAACACATTTGGCCGTGACCTTTACCTTCATTCATGCAAACGTGGTCAACCATAAAGTAGTTAATTATTATGTTTTCCGTACACGACCGCTGGACCCATTCGCCTGCAAGTAAAAAAACGTTCGTTTAGGACAATCCCTTAAAATATTAGCAATTATCTAGAGTGAGTTGAAAGCTTACTGTCAGGAAATTTATGAACGAATTTGACACAACACCCATGACAAACTTTTGCAGGTGGTTTCAGCTCCTGAGGTAGCGATCGATTAAATGGGTCCCCGCAGTAAGGGTCGTATCTGCTGTCACAGTCGTAGCATAGGAGCCGTTGAGCTGTCATAAAAATTAGTTTATCTTTACATTTCATACAAAGCATGAAAAAATCATGGATCATATAATAATCGTGTCTTGAAATATTGCTGCGATTGCTAACATTCATAGCACACAACAAACAGGCTTATTGCGGAACAAGTTATTATTACATGTTGGCTGCTATGTTTTTACTTTCTCTTACTTTCTAACAATTCATGCTGTAACATGTACTTTTAATGAAGCTATATTTTATGCAATGAAGATTCTCGAATTTTTGTAGGTGTCAGGTTTGTCAAGTGTTCCATACAAAGGGTAAAATAAGTACATAGTTCATGTTTCGATTGCAGAACTTTGCATTTTGATGTCTTAATTTTTCCATTCTATTGTCATGCTGCTTGTGCAAATTGTGCTATACAATGCGCATGCGATGCGTGGGTGTCGACTCAAATAAGATTTAGACTTACGCAATAATATCTTCTGAACCACATGCAGAAAGTAATTTGAAGTATGTAAAAGATTATTTGTTTTCAATGCCCTTGAACATTAAGACTCTAAATATTTACTTTCCACTCATCAAAGAATTCTTTCTTCGGGGAAAAGATTTGATTGACAGAGATAGGGCTAAATTTACACAAGAAAATATTTTCCTTAAATAATACCATCTTCAAATGCGTGAAAACAGTGATGATATTACATTACTATTACATATTAGGTTGCCGTTACTGCAAATGTAATTGTAGACATTGTCTAGTTTTTCTTGGCGTTGGTGTATGTATTTATAGGAATTGTCGATTTATAAATAGGTCGGCTGAAGGTCGCTTTTTTGCTTAGGTATGTTATGTTACTTCTTGAATCTGTGTTTGTCTGATGTAATGTTGGTGCTCTAT
>JAHZNI010001672.1:0-18759 GCA_027744415.1 Seira ritae | reverse complement strand
TGAAAACCATGGATACAATTCACAGTGTTAGTTACATGGGGTAGTATTTGAGAAAAAAAGAATATTATACTGCCCCAATCCCTGGAGGTTTAGGGACAGAATCAGTCAGCAGTTGCAAGAAGCTGAGAACGACAAAAAGTTTCAGACTCTTGTACCCTGATTCCCTCGAAACTTTGAGAAAGTGAGACACTCATTTTAGTCTTCGGAGTGTGACGCAACTTTTACATTTTGTATAAAACATGAAACTGATAGCGAGCATTAAAAAGTATTTTTCCTATTGGCTTCAAAAATAAGTTGATGGCTCCGTTCCCTCTTAAATGCCTATTTTGATTCTAGCAGATTGTTTTTAGGAAGTCGACTTTCTAACGAATGAAGAAATAAAGTTTCAGCTCCATCCTTGTACTATTTATAACACTCTATTCCACCCATTACGATTTAACCGGAATCGGAAACAAAGCATGCAAAAAATCAAAACTTTTTCTAAAGAACCCTTCGCGACGATGAAAGTGCATAAATTTTTTATAGAGTATTTAAAACAAATACTTCCTATTTGATTCATGGAACCAACAAATGAAGGACTTTTTGGAAACAAAATTTATTTCCATCAATCCTGTGTAGATTGTGCTTGAAGGGAACTAAATTGAAATCTACTGGAAATCTGATGGTTCTCAGATTCACATTTTTCGTAACTTTCCAATTTCATGCATCCAGCTCTGGTCGACTTTTAGTAATTATTGAAGTAGGTAGCACTCCTACTTACTTTAGCAAGGAAATGGTTGTGGCTGCAACAAGCTAAGTATTGTCAAGATAACTTAGATGTCTAATAAAAATGCTGCTTCAAAATAGTTGGACCATTACCTATTTAACTACGCAAGTTCCAATCCAATCATAAATGATGCATAGACTTTTCAATGGTTCTAATCGTCTGTCGGCTCATAATGCACATTGCTGAATAGATGTAGTAGCTCCTTTCACACTCTGTTTATATGTACTACATTAGGTAGCTTGTCGGATTTTACTAATTAACTTTGAGACAATATGAATCGGTACAAGTGGACGAAAATTTTCTTTATACTCTACAAGATTAATAGACATTACTGGTTCCACGAAATCATATTTTACTAGGAATATTGTAATCTTTACTGCTTCGGAGCACGTTTATGTTAACTACATGCATGAAGACTACAAACAAATATGTCATTATAATTAGTAATTACACGCATAATAAACCAATTCAAACAGTCGGCGAGTTCTCTGCAAGCTCATCTTAGACAAAAAGAAGTAAGAGCATAGCGTATTGAACTTGGGTTAGCTAATGTCTTCCTTTATTTTGTAGCGCTAGGATACATAGGAAGCGGTAGTTTTTATTACTGTAAAGATGTGATAGGTGATCTCATATATGATCGACTACATCTTCCTAGATGTATGGACAATCATTCAGCGAACAGTCGTTCGTAGATGAAGGATCAATGGTTTGAGAGTAGTTTCTGATTTTGTTGGCCTAGAAAGTTTTCAAACTATCCACTCATCAGTCTAAATAATTCCGTACGAGATACATAGTAGCCAAAGATAAGTGTACGTACATAGTTCCGGCAGCTGTTTTTTTCTAAAATTTCTAAAAAATGGGAACACGTGGAAATTCCGCGTTAAGTAAGCAATAAGCATAAACTCTCTATCTAATGATTGCCTAATAATAAATTGTAAAAAAATTAGTTACTTTGCAGTATGAAATTTCTTTTTACAGACAGGCGGAACCAAACGGTAGCTATCTTGGGATTTTTTGGGATGGCTCTAATGTACTCCATTCGATTTAATCTCTCAATTGGAATCGTTGCAATGGTTGATCATTCTAAGGCCAAAAATCATGAAAATGTTTCACTTGCCGAGCAAGAAATTTGTCCTGCTTTGATGCATCCACTATCAAGCTCGGGTGGTGGAGGAACGAACACCGAATCCTTCACAAATGCATCCTACACTATGAGTCAGGGAAATAATGATGATTTTGCTCAGTTCGATTGGAACGAGAAGGAGCAAGGGCTAATTTTAGGCTGTTTCTTCTGGGGATACGTAATAAGCCAATTTCCTGGAGGACTGATGGCTCAAAAATTTGGAGGAAAATGGGTACTAAGTATTGGACTCCTGGGCGCAGGTCTTTTAAGTACGGCATTGCCGCTGTCAGTGTATCTGGGAGGTCTTCCATTCGTGATTCTTGTGCGATTTCTTCAGGGAGTATTTGAGGTGAACATTATTCGCTCTTCAATTTTACCAATACTTGAGAACCATAACCATTAAATATTAAAAACAAATTAAATTAAATAAATTCAGGGTGTCATCATTCCTTCGTACGCAGTTATTTTATCAAGATTTACACTCCCTGAAGAGCGCGCAAGCATGGCGACATTGTGTTTCAGTGGAATGCCTTTTGGCACTGCTCTCACAATGATTTGTTCCAGTTTACCTCATATCCAATTTTGGATGGCCAGCAGTATTTTATGCACCTGGGATTTTGACGGTTATATGGTTCATCCTTTGGTCCTCGTTGGTGCCCTCCAATCCCTCTGCACATGAAAGCTTATCAAAAGAGTCCGATCACCATACGAGCCATAGCATCAGAGATATTCCATGGAAAGCCATTTTCACATCTGGGCCAGTCTGGGCGATTTTAGTGAGCCACTTTGCAAATACTTGGGGACACAACACCTTGAAAACAGAAGGTCCAAAGTACCTGCATTCAGTCCTGCATTTCAATATACATGAGGTGAGAAAATGATAACTTAATAACATTGTCTCAATTCAATGTCCGATTAAATTCTGTCAATGTTTGAAATACTTCCTTAGAATGCGATGATAGCCGCCACTCCATACCTGTGTCAGTGGCTATTCTGTAATGTTGTCACAAGACTTTCAGACTACCTCATCAGAAAGCGCAAGATAACTGTTGCAACTTCGAGGAAATTGTGCAATACTATCGGACAAGCAGGTGAACAGGATTGACTAAATAATTCCTATTCTAAGTTAATGTCAGTATATCTAATTCTAATACAGCATTCTATTTTTTCAGGAACTGCTTGTGCGTACATGTGTTTAATTTTGGCTGATTGCAATCGCTCATTAGCCATAGTAGCTTTTGTGTTTTCTGGGTTATTTAACGGTGCCATATACGGAGGATTTCTTATCAATCCAGTCGACATCGCGCCTAATTATGCTGGTGTTGTTGAAGGTATAGTAAATGGGTTGTCCAACTTGGCTGGATTTGGAGCACCGTTTGTGGCTGGATTAATACTTCACAATGAGGTACCAAAATATTGCACTCATTTTGACACTTGTAGTAATCACACACACAACTATCATGCGTCATCAAGGAAAACGTAATGATGTTTATGTTAATATAATATACAGCCTAGTATATATGGATGGCGATACGTGTTTCTCATTCCAGCTATCGGAGGTACATACATTTATTTCAAAAATTTAAATGTGATGGATATTAATTAATTCACTGGATTTTCTAAACTGTCTCGTTTGTATTTTTACCTTAGATTTTTTCGGCAACCTCTACTTTGTTTTATTTTCATCGGCCAAAGTGCAAGTATGGGACAAAATAGGAGGAAAAGCAAGCCACAGGGAAATTCTGTAAGTATGCATCTCAAAAACAAAAAATACTCAAATACAAAATGCTTAACTTATAAATATTTAAAAACAATCTCCGCTAGTGAAAAAATCATTTGAAGAAGAGAATAGATTTCATGCATGTTTCCTCCTGCCAAGCTAATCGAATCTTGTGTCACAATTAATTTTATTCTTGAAGTAAAAATGTTTTACTGATGTTGGACTGAAAGGCTTGTTTGGACTTATTGTAAGGTTTATCAATTCAGTTTTTGTCCGGCATATTAAGGGCAAATAATATGAAGCTGCATTTATTTTTTTTACAGTAAAAGAATGAAATTCTAAGAAGTTATAAAAAATATGTGTTCTCATTGCCATATCTGGTCAATCTTTTCCTTGATTATTTGTGTGTCCTAATTTTTTTAACTTAAGACTCTTGCATACGCATTGATTCATGCATCAAATCTTGAAATTATCAGAACCAAAATCACAAATATTTGGACGAAAATTTCGACACGAAAATGTATTCAGCTTAAACCTGCCAAGATTTTTCATAAATTAATGTAATATATAGTGGAGGTAAGTAGAGACTTGGCGTTCATAATTTTTAAAGCTTTCCCTTAATCTCAAAAGGGAAAATTATCCCACATTTCTCTCTGAAGGTCTATAAAGTCGATTTTCTCTTTTATATTATATTATGGGTTTCTTAAGCATACCTTTGAATGTACATTTCCAGGAACGCGATAGTCAATTAGACATCATAAATTAGCCCGGTACTTGATTTATGTCGTGAAAATTGAGGTTGTTGTTGGAACTGTGACTGTGTGGTAATATACCCACTTTGTGGAAATATGGTTATGTTATGAACATGGTTGGCTTGTATGATTTGTTTGATAAATTTCTATTGAAATACATAATATGACAAACTAATATTGGCATGGACTCATGATTAAACGAGACATATACCTACATACATGGGCTTATATTTATGCTAATACATACGTGCCATAGCTTAAGGTTATGTACGACCTCTGTTGATTTCCTGAAAGATATACATACATTCATGCATAGGAACAGGTATGCATGCTTTGACTTTAAAAAACAAAACCAAACCTCTCAACTTAATTGCTTTGTGGATCCGGCCCACTAATAATTTCCCTACCTACCTTTCACTCGAAAAATGTTTTGAGGTTCGTTGGTTTGCATGCTCACACTCACAATTAATGATGACGGCATCCATCCATTTTGAGATTGGTGATGTTTTAATGGAATGTTCTGCCTTTCTAAACACTTTGTGTGGCATTTACTACACTCACGCAAGTAGGACTTATGAATTTCTGCGTTAATATTATGCATGACCGCGCTGCAGTACTTGAAAAGCACACAGAGAAGTCCTTCGTTGGATCCTCTTTACTTTCCTTGCAAGAGTTTATCTTAATTTTTTTTACAAACTGCGTGAATAGAAGTAGGTATTAGCTTGTATAGGCATGTTAGTTCAAGTACATATTTTTGTATACATTTGTGCATATTCACACAGTTTGAAAGACTTTCATTTAAAAAATTAACGCTACACACTATGTATCTACATGTTTATTGTTCTTTTAAACTTTTAATATTAAAGGTTTTGATAATTATATTCAAAATCTGTTTGATCTGATGATGAATATAAAGCGTTCATAACGAGCGAACCGTTTGTATATGCTTGAAAGGCTTCCCACGGTTAATGTCTATTGATTCCTTCCTCCCATGTTTACCAACATTAGTGCTTGTACTTATGCACGTGTCTATGCATGCATTTTCCACGAGTTGCGACTTTTTTTAATGAAACTTCAATCAACACAAATGAGCAACCTTTCTCATATTTGGATTAAACTAGTAAGGATTTAAGGTTTGTAGATAAAGCAAGAGTACTTGGCAATTACAAGCTTAAAGACTTTCCTCCATTCACGACATTGAAAATTAAAGGATCAAAGCCAGCTTCCCGTGTAGTTTTGAAAATACTGATTTAGGCAGCACTGAAACATGCATTGGCATATTGGCATCCTTTTAATTGCTAAAGATATGCATCTGGTCCTCAGCACTTTGAAAAAGCATCTAAACCAGCATTCAAATGATAACAACTGAAACAGTGGATCCAGGAAAGGTCAAATGAAAGAACATCTGTCCTGTCCTATTCCTAGTCGATAAAGTTATATTTTGGCATTCTCTCTGAATATTCATTTCCAGTTACCTAGATCCTAACTGAGAAGCCATATACACAATACAGTAAATCATTAGTACCGCAACATGGTCATTGTTTTCCACTCCCAGCCAATAATTCATTGTTTCATATGCACGCCCGTCGTAGCGGCAGAAAGAGATGTGCCAGTTGTATTCAATTCAAACAGCATCTGTTTCGTTTCATTGGAGAAGAGACAACGAAATGATGTCACTTCAAGATTTGAAATAAAAAAGTTGTCAGCAAGTGCAATCTAGGTTAATCCGACAATTTATATGACTCTCATTTGTCGCATGTAGCCAATTCAATCTTTGTTGACCTTTCCCAAAACGCCCTTGGAGTCAGCTTTCTCCGTAGCCTTGTACATCTGCTGTATTTGAGGTGTGTTTTAGCAAAGGGGCAATACGAGAAGATAGTTTACTTTTTAAAAAAAAGTTTGAGTAAAATGAAGGAAATTGCAAAAACTTTGTTAATTTCATTAACTTCTTTATTGTCACTTACTGTAATTACTGCAAGTTCTCATGCGGAGAACAATAATGTTCGCGCAGGAGGTTCTAAAGGAAACACCTTGAAAGTTTCTACATTAGAGAAAGTGAAATTAATTCGACACATTCCGTCAGGAAAATGTCTAGTAATTGAAAATCGTGATCCTGCTGTTGGAAAACACGGAGAACGTGTGGTACTATGGGAGTGCCATGATCTGAAACAGTAAGCTACTGTCAAATTCAGATACTTATTCTGTTGGAAATCTTTATTACTATAGTAATTAATTAATCAAATAAAACTATTTAACAGTATTGCCGGGCTGGAGCAAGAAATGTTCACTTTGGTTAAAGGATTCGACAATGGTTACATGATGATGGGGCTCGCTGGCTCTTTCAATCACTGTCCGTTCGCAGGACGAGAGTATTACGACACCCTGGAAATCGCAAAGTGTGATAGAACTAATGCGTACCAGTCATTCATGTTTAGAAAGATCGAGGGCACAGTGGACTCATTCCAAATCGTGCACTTAGTTAGCGGGCGGTGTTTGCGTGTCCCAAGCGCTCACGATGGAGCTTGGATTAGAAGTGGGGATTGTAATTATGAAGGACAAAATGCAAACTTGGCGAATCTGTGGATTGGACAACGACTGTAGCAGTATTTAAACCCATTTATTATTTATTATAGTCGTTGTTAAATAAGTTATTTACAAGTTAATGGACTTAATTTATTTCTTCAATAATAAAAATGGGTAAATATCCACAGTTAGTAAATTGTTCAAGTTCATGGATGAAGCATCCTACAAAAGCATGCTATTTTATTGAACGATCCAGACAGAAGGGCGCAAAGTTCATCCTTTACTGTCTATTGCTCCCTATTATCATCCATTCGTTTATGCCTATCCCATGGGATCTATGGACTACTGCTGCTTGATCGTATTCCATATCCTGTTTGACTGAAGGATAAATATTGTGAAGGATATGAGAATGGGGAGAAAATTTCTGCTCGTATTTATGACGATTGAACGTGACCGAGGGTTCTTCATTGCCCTCATTGTTTCCTCATTTCATCTCATTCCAAACTTTCTCTCCCATCCAAAAAAGCGGCTCGCTGAAAAATGATGCAGACAAGACGCAATAATAGAAAAGCCATTGTTTGCTTTTCCTGTTTCTCCTCCTGTCGGAGCCAACAATAACAATGTTGGCTTGGCTGCTAGCCGGGGAAAAAGGGAACAGTCATATAAAACATTCGTGCTTTTATATATGACTGGGGAGAGAACAGAACAAAGTCCAATTTTTCCTAGCGCTAGGCCCATTGCCAGGGAAAAGAAAAACACCACTTATTGCACTGTACACTAAATACTACAGCCCGTGACTTGTGATCTGTGTTTTTAAAGCTTGTTTGCTTTGCTCGGATGGCATCATTATAGACCACTTCGACTTTCCCTTCTCCTCATCTCCTCGCTCGCAAGTCCAAAATAATTTCCCACATTTAACTTAGAGCATGTGTGAAGAAAAATTATTCGCTCACGACATACCAGGAATGTATATTGCCCGATTAAAAAGGAATCTACTAGCCAATGTTCGTTTTCCCTCCGTTTCACAACATTCCTCGTCTTCAGTGGCATGGAAAACATTGAATACAAAATGGTCGCACAGTTAGAGAAAAAAGGGACAAAGCAAATCGTTTTTGTCACGAGGAGTCAGATGGTATCTTCACAAAACATTGCACTGTTTGATATAATGAGGAAAGAAAATGCTGGAAGTCGAACCAAACTTTAAGATAAGTGCATTGTTCGTAGGTGAAAGGCCATGGTAATGTTGGGGCAAGACGAGTTTAGCTTGGAAACGGAATACGTTTCTTACATGTATTCAGATTATCTCACATGCCTTGGTAATGTTAAGTAGCGAGACGTGCGTAAATATTGTAGAAAAGAAAGAAAAGCTTTTTTCGAAACAAAACTTTGAGAGCATATAATCTATTGCCTCCTTTGGACTTTGATTTTGTTACCATCTTTGTCTTCTGTGTAATAAGAAGCTAGCTACCAGAGATAACGTGATTATTTCGAGCTAATGCTGCTGGTGAAAGTAATTTGAAACTGCTATGCGGGATTCGTATTGTGAGACGTGAACCATTGCGAACCATTACCATTAATAGAGATATTCTATGTGCATTCTGCGTTTCGAAATTCAATGTAAAAATAATGGGATAGGCGTAGACGCAGAGGACATTCTTTTTCTACCGAAACAAATGTACTGTTTCCTTCTCGTACCTTTTCTTCCTTCGGCACGTGAGTTCATTCATACTATTACGGAGGAGGCACTATTTCAAGTAAGTATTGGAAACGGGTTTGTGAAAGGTAAGCGAAAGTGATTTCATAACAGGTCGAACGCATTTTCATTACACTTTCGAAGAAAGGCCGGAAAGGTGTAGTTTTCACTTTGTTCCTTATTCGTTACGCTATTTGCGTTGGTAATTGAAGAAAAAAGTGCATCTGTAGCGATATATCTATATATATGTACGTGTGCACCTTTTACCCTTTATGATAAAAAATGGCTTTGGTAGCCGTGATATTGAGCAGGACACGACCGATCCGTCCGTATTACGCAACTGTGCACTCTCCCGGATATCTGTCTTCATCCATTTATATTGGCAGTGAACATGTACGGAAAAAGTGCGTATTGGGCTGGATTACTAAATGGGATGCAATAGGATTGAAAGATATATTTTCTCACTACCCCCAGGGGATAATGTATGAGCACTAAAAAGAGAAAAAAAGAAGCCGACTTCCGCCTGTTTGCCAAACCCATTTATTTTTATTTCTCTCTCTTTCCTCACTAAGTCTCTTTTTCGTTTAGAATTTCGGATCCAATTCAGCTTTTTTTGTTCACAGTTAGTTACAACAGTTTGCTCTTTTGTGTCATCGTCATATCCACCTTCTCCTCCGCCTCCTCTTCTTTCACCTCCTCTGACTTTTATCCGTAACTAAAAAGAAACTTTAAGCATTGCTCTCTTGCCGCTTCATAACTCACAAGAGTAATTTTCAACATCAGCTCAATTCGATACATACGCAGCGGCATTCTTACATACACGTTCTGTTCTATATTCCTGAATTGGATAAGAATAAAGTAGCTATTACATGAGTGCATCCAACAACCAACTTAACTGAACACAAATAAAAACTTTTTATGCGATGGGAAATGCTTTGATGGAAATTTTTGATCCTAGATTTCTTCTCGTCTACTGGAGTAGTATGTATGGAGTAAGGAGGTTCTTTCTATTTAGCATGTAGATTTTTCCTACTCTGAGTAAATATTTGCTGTCCAGATCTCGGGATGGTATTTTTAACTTAGGCATGTCCCAGAGGAATAGATTCTCTCGGTTTTTCTAGGCAGCTAAACTTTTGCTTTCATTTCATTCAGCAGAAAATAGCATCATGACCTTCAAAAACATAAAACTGTATCTTCTAGTAGTCTTCTTAAATTGCGTTCACAAAATATGGCTACTGCATTACAACGTGAACTTTAAAAGACCAGTAGTCAAAACATGTGCTCAAGGGTTATTAATGTGCAGCTATTATAGCTCATGCACTGCACAGACCATTTCTTTTTTTCGTATTTTCATTTTATCTCAAATGCAGTTGACGACGATAGTAGTAGCGACGGTTTGGCGTCATTACCCTTCCTACAAATGCACAAGAAAACAACTCCATTTCATTCCTTGAAAAAATTCAAAGTGCTGAGTGCTTACTTCAGCTTGCATTACGAATTTGAAGATAAACTTATGTAAGTACATTAATTGTGCATCCTGAAAGCAATGGGATTCCAAGGTTTAAAAAAAGAATTCCGAGAGGAAAATAAAAATGCTGTTACTTAAATCACGCCCATTACAGCCTACTGCTATTTATATATGCAATTTAAAATCAGTTGGAGCAAAGTTTTTAGCTAGATTACATTGCTAACTTGAATTTAAAGTGCAATTATTGGGCTGTTACAACAATTCCCAAGTAAATACACTAGGGACAAACAATTGCTTGCCCTTCTGGCATGTGAACAATTATATTTAATTTGCTACTAAATATAACGGGAGGCTGATTTTTTTATTTGCATTTTTAATTCGTCCATAACTAAACTTGAAATGCTTTTCTCTTTCTTATCATCATATAAAACTGTTATGTTTTATGTGCGTGATTCCTCGCAATATTTTATCATATTTCGTTTTAATCAGCATTCCTTCGGCCTCCATTGATAAAAGGAATAATTCTATGGGAAATGTACCCGGAGAAAATTCGGAAACAAGCGATTATATTACATGTCCCACTACAATGCACGATGTGTATCCGTCCACGTATACTTTTTGGTGCTCTGCTCCCCCTAAGGCTCAAGCTTTCTTATGCGGAAAAACAATACCCACTCCATTTGTTCTTCCATTCATTTCTTGTCAGTTATTGCTGTGCTTTCCATTAAACCACAAAATATTACCTAGCATGTCTCACATTGAAGTTCAGCAGTTTAACGTGGATTGCTTTATCGTTCCTCAAGAAAAAAAAATATAGCAATAGAGACTAGTGACTGATGCCACCATTAGATTAAGTTATATGATTTCATGAAATAGAGTTAACTATGGAAGGGAGGAAAGAAACGGCATAAAGCAAATGCCTTCATAGCGGGTTTTCGTTCTTCTAAAAAAGCTGCGTAAATCCACCGTAAAATTGTGAAATAGAGCACAAGTCACTCTGCCACAATTCCTGCGGCAGAGTTGAAATGCATTGTTGCAGTTGTGGAATGCTCCCAGTATCCAGTCGCAGCAAACGGTTTAAGGTTACGTAGTAAGATTTACGGAAGGAAATAGGGAAAATGGAGATTGTTTAAACGCTGTTTTGCAAACACGCACCTAAACCACCCACATAAAACCTATCCACGAGGAGGAAGAGGTAGCAAGAGAATTTTACTTTTACCCCTTTTTTCTTCAGAGTGCACCGCCTCAAACCCATATATCATTCGTCACCACCGGGGTATTGCACTGAAGATTACTTGTTTTTTTCTGGCAACAGTAATAGCAATGCATCAATTTTCCTCCTTTCGTGGTTTCGGCTTCGATCAATATACATATATTCCCGAAAGGGACGTGAGGTTGTAAGGTGAAGCCAATGATATTAAACGAGCGGATTAGGTTATGGAAAAAGAGAAATCTACTCTTTCTGAGCTTAGATAATATCTACTTACCTTACACCAAGTGACAGGAGTAAGGAAGGGATCTGTCTCCGGAGAAGAAAAAGTAGGTATTTTCTTTCTCCTTATTCTTATGAAGATACCTTTCATGCATTCACACATACACATGCAATATGTGTATGTGAGGTGCAATATTCTGGGGGAACTTTGTTATCATACCATACCTGATCTAATCCTGCGGGAGGAAAGTGACTGTCATATTAACTTTTCTGGCAAATCCAAATCTCATTTTTTCCTTACTCATTTTACCTTCTTTTGCTGCAGCCAAAAACTATGCAATACATACCGATTGTCAATGCTGCATCAATACATAGTTGGTGATCATGGTTTGCAGTTAACATCTTGGGAAATAAAGAACTTTGTGCATGTGCACTTTTTAGATGGATTTTTGTCCCGATGGGTAAAGACGACTCGAACCAAATGGAATTGGGAAAAGGAGACCTTAGCGTCTGAGGAATTCCCAGTTTTAACGGTTTACTAAGAATAGACTTTTTGAGGAAAGACCTAATACAAAAAGGAATGTGATATTTTGGGCACTCTCTCCTCAAGCTCTCTTTCTATGCCTCCTTTAGAGCCGCACTTCCTGTCTGAGACAAACTAGACTTTCTTTGAAAAGTTTCTGAGGTATTTTTTGGCTCGTTGCTGATTGAACGGAAGAATATTATTTTAGCTTTGAAATGACTTTTTTCAATATCATCATGTAATTCATGTGTTCAAAGAGAAATCTGTAGGTGGATGGGTGGTCATCATAAGGAAGCTTACCATACTTGAAAAAGCATCAAACAAATAGCTAAGTTCATATTCTTTCAAAGGATCACCGACAAATCGAGAGTAGAGTAGGCGATAAAGCTTCTGGTTGTCCATTGTAAACATTCAAAATGGTCTTAACATTTCTTTGAGGTATTGAAGACGCATTCCTAGAAAACTGTCTGTCACCAAATCTTCGAGACACAAGAATCTTGAGGATGCCATGGTTAAAAATAGGCATGGTGGAAGAAGAGGAGGGGCGCAAAACATAGAAACTGAATCCATTGTTACAGTGGACGAATACATGCAGCAGCAGATTCTTTTGATTGATATCTTTTGACCGTGACTTTCTATAGTCTTTCTTTCAAAGTTTGGAAGAGAAATCTATAGTTGGGGATGTAGCATTAGTAAATCTGCCGGAGAAATGGAGAGAAAGCAGAATCTCGGATGCGACTGCTAAACTATGGAAAAGTACATGTTAGGCTTTTAACTGATTGTGGACGTGCACAATGATTGGGACATGGTTCCCAAGGGATAAATGAGAACGCCACGTGTCAAGCCAGTCACTCGTTTGTCAGAAAGTAGATCTGATTTGTAAAAACGAAGGAGAGGAAAGCATAACAGAGAAAGAATGAATGCTGACTAATGTTCGTGGTCATTTACTTTTGAACTTTTTCTTAGCTTATAATTGCCGTACACAAAAAGAAATGTTTTATTTATCACAAGTTTTGCAAAATGATTAAATTGATTTCCTCAAGCAACACCGATAAAGCCTGGAATAGGACAGCATTCCGCTGCCAAATTGTTCATGCTTGTGTCATCTAAGAGTGCTCCTCGGTCAGGTTGAATTTGTGTTTGGATTCCACAAAGCGCTTGACCTCCGCCGCACCTTACAGTGTCCCTCCATGCCCCGAAGCTTAGACCATCTCCTTCAATATAGTTGTTTGGTGATTCCATGTTTGAGCAAAGGAAACGCACACTAAAAGTGGTTAGATAGTTTTTTAGAAACTTCTTACAATTATCATTCGAAATGATTTTGATCAGGTATGTAACTTATACTTACTATACTTACTTGTTCGTGGCCGTTTCATCGTCAACTATTCCAAACGCTTCAACACGAAGTTGGAAGCCTACAATTGCTCCGTTAAGTCCACAAGTGTAAACGTGTCCCCAGGTACCCCATGAACCGACAGAACTCGTGATTTCTGTATGGTTCGGACTCAGAGGATGACCGCAAAAAAATCTTACTCTGCAGACAATTCATAGCATGAATTTCGTAAATTAAATCCCTGAAAATTCTTTCCATTTCTGAAGCTTAAATTAAGCAACGTATGTCTATCACAAGATAAAGTTATAGTTAACGTGTAGTTCAATTACCCATTCAATGCAGTGTCATCGATTAAAGGTCCACGGTAAGGTTCAGTTTTTAACTGAAATCCTTGAACAACAGTGCCATTTGGACACTTCTCCAGGAATCCCCCTAAAATAAATAGACAATTGCAATTACTAGAATATATGCATTGAGATCTAAAACTGACCACGGTTAACACTTACAATCGCCCCAGTTGGTAATTGGTGGCGAAGTTATTATTTCTCCAGCGTGTCCCTCAAAAATTAGACAGGCCAGAAGGCAAAATGCGGTCAGAATTGATTTCGGTATCATTGTTACTTGAACTGTGTGATCGGACGGTCCAGAAGGTTCCCCGCAAGACTCGACTGTAGAAAGAATGAAAAGGATTTTAAGCTGGAATTTAATGGGCCAATATTGTGAAGAAATATTTACGTAATTGTTCTGATTGCAGAATGTACTTCGAAGATGGCATGATTTTTATGCACCAAATCAAATCTATCTAATTAGCTTGCATATGATTAGATTGTAATTTTCAAGTGCTTAATAGGGTAATCGATTGAACACATTCTGGTTGTATTTAGGAGTAGGTTCAAGCCTTGACTTCAAGTGTATTGATGTAATCAATAATTGATGTAATGTATGGACAAGTGTATTATCTTTTGCATTTACCTAATTTGTTTCGACATTTAGTCATTTTGTTTAGTAGGTATGAAGTCAATAATATTACTATTACCTAAATGCTTTTGGGTAGTACTAGGCCAGCTTTATCTATGAAGTAAGCCTGAAGTAGTACAAAAGACTTTCATAAAATAAGTTCAGGTTAAAGTAAAGGTACATCTTTAGTTAATGAATACATAATTGACGGTCACAAAGAAAGGATTTAAAAACTGTGATCTCAACATTTGTTTTTTAAAATACAGGGCAGAGGTTGGTAATAGGATAGCGACACCAGCGGATATAATCAATCATATTTTGACAAAAACATCATAATATGTACATTGATCTCGGGATATCCCAATATCCCGTGATCGGTTTGAACTTTTGGTTTGTACTTTTGACAGTGGTACATCTAAATATATCACTTCATTAAGTTAAGGAACGAATAAAGATGAAAACCTTCACATTTACGCACCTGGACCCAGGCAACAGCACGAACGTAAATTCCAGATTGCAGAAACATTGATAATAAGCATGTTATGATATAAATCATCATATAAATAAGTATTAAAAATCATGACATTCAATTCATTTATCTATATACTTATGTAGTGCATTTTATTTTTTGATTTTGGGTTAAGGTAATCTCATCATCTATTCTATATTAGCTTATTTTTATTCATCCCAAAAGGCTTCCATGTCACATCATCGTCATACTATTTTTATGGCTCTATTGAAATATGCTGCTCAATGCTTTAATATCGCTGGAATATTTTGACTACGAGTATGACCACAAGCTTTGAAAGCTAGCTTCCTGTGGAGGTGTGGGTGGCCCATTTCCGTCATGGAAGAAGGATGTGACTAACAAATATTACATATGACATGACTATGACATAAAAAAGTAGTTTCACGCACAATATCAAGATTTTAATTAGCCGTGTATTTTAAAAGTTATACATACCCAATATTCGCCAGAAAATGAGTTCGTAAGGTGCATTCTGATAAACAAAGTAATGAAAGCAATTTGCGCATATCTGTCTTCGCCTAAATCGTTTTTAAAGAATGAATCCATGTTGGAAAATTTCGCTCTTTGAAGGAGCTCGATACATTGCGATTACAGATTTTGTAAGCTAAATGCACGAAATCAATTCAATAAAATGTTTTCATTAAATTAACTTGGACTGCTTTCTTTGAAGATTTATTCAGCTTTAGCAATCATACTTGTCCTTATTCAGCTCATATCCATTGCTGCCGGGCGACTTGAAGCAATTAGTAGCGAAGTTCTTAGTTCAGCTTCTGTGACTCAAGGTAATTACATAACTTTTTTGCGTAGGACTTTTTTACAATAATATGCTGGATTCTTGTATTTGATACTTATTATTTCTTTCCTATTAGTTCTTTCGGCATACCTGTCAATTTACTTGGTTAATCTCTCATTATCGATTGTCCTTCATCGAGGAGTCTTATCCGTATGTGTCAACATGAAACACAGTAAATCAGGAAAATCCTTTCTGAAATTTGATGGTACAAATTGGGGTTTGCACATTGCAGGATGATGTTCACAAATGCAAAACATTTCTGATAATCTCAACCTTGTCGACGTCTTTTGGCATTCTGATTGTGATTTACCATGGAATACACCTGCCACAACTATCTATCTCACTTCTCAATTCAGAGTTTTTCATATCAGCCCTCTATCACGCATACAAACTCTACGCACTTTTTGTGATTGTTGCCTTTGTTATTGAGCTGAACGATTTGGTCAAGGACGATGAAGGAAGCGGGGAAAAACGAGCAAGAATAAACTATCATTCACTGGAATCGACTAATCAGGAAGAGGAATCAGATGAGATAGCAAAATTTATTTTCTACAACATTCCATTTTCAGCGAACCGCGTAGTGGACGAAGATCAGCTTCAAATAGGTACACGGGCCTACCTACTTGCAAAAAGTCCTTCCGTTGTTCCAATGAAATAAAAGAAATTGTTTTTTCTCAAAACATGATCTATTGGCATGTGTGCAGACTATGAAACCTGTCTAGAATTCGACGAGACAACATCAACACTGAAGGGAACCTTGACCCGTATATCAAGCGAAAAGGAAGTTGCTCTAAAAATGCTGAAAACTAATTTCAGAGCGGATGAGCACATGATATCATTGGTGAAGGAGGCAAAACTTATGTGTTATATTAGTAATCATCAGCACATCATTCAGTTATTGGGGATATGCTGTACAGCCAGCGATACCGTTCGAGGTGCATATAAAGTGCATACAATATTGAATATTGAGTTGTTTCTCTCAGAAACAAAATTCTAAATGACTCGTATTTTTTGTCATGGAAACCCATAGGAAATGTGACTCTCATTATGGAGACTTTCCCACCTAGAAGGTTGGATAATTTTTTAAAAGATTCTTTCCAAAACCAGTTGCAAAATTTTTCCAGCCTGGTTGGCACAGAGAATGGACCCTCTAAAACAACCAGGAAACTGTATGCATAAGCATTAATCATTCATGCGCTTACCTAGAATTCTAATTCAGATAAAAACACGACTCGTAAAGCCTATACATTATAATGTTCATAGTGGAACGGTCTATGAAAATTTTGAGGCGAACTTTCTTCAACTGGAACCATTCTCAACAATAAATATGATTCAGTGGGCTTATCAACTTAGTTCTGCAATGGACTTTTTGCATAGTAAAAAGGTGAGAGAAAGTACAGCCCAGAACATGTCAAAAAGGCGTGACTGTACAAGGTTACATTCCCTAACATTTGTTGGATGAGTGATTATTTATTTCCAGGTAGTGTTTGGCAACCTTCAAGCGAGATCATTAATTCTCATGAACATTTCGCAAATTAAATTAAGCGACTTCTCGTTTGCATCTGAGCTATGGGAAAACAATTTTATACCCGCATCCAAATTATACGTACAAATATAAAGCTTAATATTTGGTCTTTAGCAAAGAGTGAATGTTTTTTACGTATGAACAAAATTATGCTTATATTTTCATCAGGGAAATGTATCACAAATGTGGACTGCAGTGGAATGCTTATTCGCAGCGAATCAGGGTTATCTTATCGAATTCAATGAAAAAACAGACGTATGGTCATTCGGATCGACACTTCTAGAAATCTTTAATATGGGACACATGCCTAAAATGACGTCAGTTTTATCTGATTACGCCAGGATGTTGTCTGAAGGAAAACGACCAGATAAGCCAAAGTATGCTTCCGATGGAATGTAAGTCCGTATGTAGTAGCATGCATGCATAAAATAAAAAACTAGTATGAAATTATTGTTTTGGTCTTTTCTTACAGATATAACATGATAAAGATGTGCTGGAACTTGAATCCGTCAGATAGACCCGGGTTTAATGTCATCAGTTTATTTTTTCGCCAAATTTTATCAAAATCCATTTTCGATTGATTGATTACGTGTTCCTAAAATAATTTGCTATACTTCTTGACTAGGGATTACTTTTACTTACAAATTTAACAGTTACATGCATATTAGTCCTATAGTCTATATTATTTTAAAAACAACAATTAAAGTAGTAATAAGATATGAAGAGATTAATTTTAATGAGTGCTAAGCTCTATGAAGACTTCTGTAATTCCATTCCAGTATCAATTAAGTACTACCTATCATTCACTTCCTTGAGCGCTTAAACCGTGGTCACTTCAACTGGTTCATTCAATAATTCTTCTGACGACGCTTCTTCCATTGCCTTCCTCTTTTCTGAAAAGTATTCTCGTAATGCAGAGAATGTTGGGCGTTTTTTAGGATTTTCGTCCCAGCATTCCAGAAGTTTTTCAAACCTGCAATGAAGAACCAATGAAGATTACCTCATGCACATATAAGATTGTAACATAATAATCTGAAGTTGAACTAAAATCATAAAAAACCCCAAGTGCGGCAACTTCGTGAGAATCAGAATTGATTAAAGGGAATAAGTACATACGACAATGCCAAAGACGGAGTCAAGAGTTCAAACAATGGAACCGATTGATTCATTCAAACAGTGGAATTCCATAAACTTCGTCAATTGTAATTGTGTGCAAGCCTTTCTTGGTTGCCAACAACATATGTGACGAAATTTTGCTTCATATCAGATTCTCGCGAATATTTATTGTCGTTTTTATTCGTAATTTATCATTTTTAGCGTACCTGAGTCGCTAAAACTGAAATAACTTTACACTTATAAGTTGGTTTAGACTTAAATTTAATAGGCTTTGAGCAAGACTTGCCATCTATGTGTAGCAAAATTTCAGCTCAATATCTAATTCCTATCATGAGATATCGTGTCCGTAAGAAATTCCATAAATCCGTTCAAGCATACGCAGGAAAATTTAACGCAAATCTGTCTTGGTTGTCATAGTAACGTGTGTGCCGAAATTCAGCTTGATATCACATTCTTGCGAATATTTATTGTCGTTTTTATGCGTAAATTTTGAGTTGCCAACGTAC